>CAXHWN010000130.1:0-48000 GCA_964020975.1 Hermodice carunculata | reverse complement strand
CAGTTTTATCATTTCTTAATTCATTATATTAAATTGCCATATTTGTAAAAAAAGTGTTAGCTCCAGACGCATAACACAGGCTAAGTGTTCAATTTGTCGCAAACATTTTCATTTAAAATGCATAGATGGAAACCGAAATATTGATAAAGCGTGATTCTGTCCAGTTTGTTTACAGTCAGAGTTCCCATAAAATCACACAGACAACAATGATGAATTTTTAAATTTCATCTCCGAACTCTGGTTTTCCTCCCCCGACATTGATTTTAGCAAGCTTAATGAAAAAATCTTTGTTCCCTTTGAAATTAATGACGGAAAAACACCATCCCTATCTATAACACTGATCCAGATATACATCTTTTTAATCAATGTAGCATGACCAACACCCTCTGTAACAGTCAATATTATACACATAATACCTCCAACTCAAAAATTAATTCAATTGACCAGTCATCCATTGTATCTTGTGTTCATTTCAATATCAGGAGTTTACCAGCACATATGAATGAATTAAATATTTTCTTAGATACGCTTAATTTTAGGTTTGATATAATAGCTCTATGTGAAACGTGGATAAACCCTTCTAATGAGGATATTTATAACTTAGAAAACTATCAACACGAAAAATTATTCAGACCTAATAGAGTAGGAGGAGGGGTCTCACTGTCCTTCGTTACCAACCTTCAGTATGTTAAAAGAGATGATTTGTCAATTTTTAATGAATTAATGGAATGTCTATTTTTTGATATTCAGAAAATCCACAATGATCCGAACGTGATAGTTGGCGTCATCTACAGACCCCCAGGAACAGACTTGGATAATTTTAATGAACAATTCGACGTTCTTCTAGATAAAATAAAACAAGAAAAAAATCATGCTGGGTGACTTTAATATAAATTTGCCAAATAACGATAAACACCCACCTCTTCTGATTTCATTGAAAACTTATATAGCTACCTCTTCCTTCCATGTATCAACAGGCCCACAAGAATAAGTGAACATTCAGCAACACTTATCGATGATATCTTTACTTATGTCTTAAATGATCATGCAAACGTTTAAGTGGTATTTTTTTACAATGATCTTTCAGATCATTTACCAATTTTCCATATTATTTCTAATAAAAATGCTATCCCCACCCAAAATGAAAATAAACAGTATTGTATCAATTCTAAATTCATTAAACAATTTTCAAAACGCCATCAAACAAATTCCATGGACGGACATTTACGACAAAACTGATCCTGACGTAGCTATGTCAGACTTTGTTCGAGGTCTCCAAAAAGCATACAAAGAAACTATTCCCTTACGTGCAGTAAATTCTAGGTACAAACTAAATAAACCTTGGCTAACCCAGGGAATTATTAAAAATATAGACATGAATAAGTTATACAGAAAAAAAATTGCTTCACCCACTGAAAATAATAAGCAGAAATAAATCAACTACCGTAATAGACTAAACGATGTTCTTCGCATAGCTGAGAAAAACATCATTCTGAAATAATCGAACGAAATAAATCTAACGTATCTAGAGTGTGGAAACTTATAAGAACTGTTATTAGCAAGCAAAAAAAAGTCCCAGGTAACTAACGATTTAAAAATGGTGACTCCTATATTACCGATCCAAAAAACATAGCTAACAAATTTAATTCCTACTTCGTAAATGTGGGGCAATCACTTGCTGATAAAATACCTGGAAGACCAGTAACTCCTGACTCCTATCTTCGAGGCAATTATCTTAACCCTTTTTATTTCTCTCCTGTTGCAGAGCAGGATATTATATCCATCATTAGGTCACTCAAAGATTCTAGTCCAGGATGGGATGACATGCATCCCAAAGTACTAAAATTTGTATCTTACGAAATCGCCAGTCCCCTTACATTGTAAATTTATCGTTAGAAACTGGTGTATTTCCTAGTGGTTTGAAACTTGCTTAAATAATTCCCATATTCAAAAAAGGTGATGAAGAATTATTTGTCAATTATAGACCTATCTCAGTTCTCCCTGCCTTGTCTAAAAGTTTTGAAAAAGTGGTACATAAACAATTGATTAATTATCCAGATAAACTTGATGTACTATATGACCTTCAATTTGGATTCCGTAAAGGGTACAGTACAGAATATGCAATAAACTATCTGTCGTGTAAAATATCAGAGGCCTTGGAGAGAACAGATCAAGTTGTTAGTATTTTTCTAGACCTCTCCAAAGCCTTCGAAACAGTACACCATGATATATTGTGTAAAAAACTATCTTTCTATGGAATCCGGGGAATAGCTCTCAATTGGTTTAACAGTTACCTGTCTGAGAGAACTCAATATGTATCTTATGAGAATGAAGACTCTGATGTCTTACCAATATACTGTCATGTTCTTCAGGGGATCCATTCTTGGACCCCTGTTATTCATTACATATATTAATGATCTTGGTCTTGTATCCCAAGATATGTTTTGTATGCTTTTTGCAAGTAAAATGATACAAGTTTACTTTTTAGCAATTAGAATGTTGATACACTGAGGCATAAAATTAATAATACTTTAATTGATACCATTCAGTGGTTTCATACAAATAAATTATCAGTTAATTTAGATAAAACAAACTATATGGTTTTTCAGTCTCGCAATAAACTCGTTTTACCAATTTCTCTATTCAAATTAACGACAAAATATTATCTAAAGTTGATACTTTCAAAATTCTTAGGTGTCTGGTTTGATAAAAATCTAAGCTGGAAAGAACATGCATTGTACATATCTAAAAAAGTAAGTAAAACAATGGGAATTTTTAAGAAGATTAGACACAAATTTGGAATTAATATACTTATACAATTGTATTATGCTCTGGTGTATCCCTACTATCCTATTGCTATACCACATGGGCGATCACATACCCTACCACAATAGTCAAACTAATGACTCTTCAAAAAAAGGTTTTACGAATTATTACATTTTCGATGTACAACTCACACACTGACCCTTTCTTTCATAAATTGAAAATTTTAAAATTTCAGACTTTGGACCTATTCCTAACTGGTCTACTCATGTATAAAGTTAAATTCTTTCTAGGTCCTCCTGTATTCCGAAAATTATTTACTGAAGTCTCAACAATTCATAATTATGATACTAGACAAAGACAAATTTTTATATACATCCTTTCAGAACGAATGTTGGGAAATTTGCAATAACAACTCACGGACCTCATGTATGGAAAACAGTGCCAAATTTTGTACAAAATGCAACCTCAATTACTTTATTTAAAAAAGTCTCAAATCGTACATTATTGACGATCAGTGATTAATAGTTAAATTGATTTGAATTTATATTATTGTCAATGTTCTTAGTAGGTGATTTTTGTTTGACTCATGTCCTTGTTTAAGTGCCCTCTCAGTCTGGAGGGAATATAAGCCCTATGGGGTTTCCTCTCTCCAGCTGAAAATCATATCATTTTTGTGTCTCATATTATTTTTGTATACCATTTATTACTACTTAATATTATTACTATATTGAACTTTGATTTTGAAATATACCGTCTGTATGATTTTCAGGAAATAAAATACAATACAATAGTTATAGACTCGTGTTGACAGTATTCTGCAGTACTAGCTTTTGCAGCATTCTACTGAGAAGCTACGTTCATGTTCGTCTAAATTATCCTTGCATCTAGATGTGGCATTCCATCCAAACGTTCTAAAATATTATTACCCATTATCACATTGGCAGTGTCCCCTCAAACATACTGGCACCATGGTGGATATTGGCTTTCTACAAATGACTCCATTAATCATAACTGTATGTATACACTCCATGCCTATTATATTTATCATTTTTTTCTGGATTATCAACTGTTCCATTTCTAATTAAAGGTTAGATAATTTCACAATACTCCAACACTTGAACAAGGCTGCTCGTGAGAATGTAGTTACTTAAATAAGCTGACTATCAGCTGTAAAGAGCTTGCACGCATTAATAAAGCTTGTATAATTTTCCGTGTCTCATCCAGATGAAATGGGGATCAAGTGGGGGAATTTTCATTTTTGACCTTTTTCGAGCACTGGTATTCAAACGGCATATATACAGGGGATCTTTGTATCATGTCCATTATTAGGTGGGTTGGTGACACATTTGGACATGTTCAGCTCGTAAAGTTTATGATGACATTTTATTTAAGGCACAGCTGCAAAAGACTGTTTAGTGTGGCAGTTTTTTTTTCAGATCTGACATGCTATATTTTTTTCCTGATACAGTTATGGGGTCAGGTCGCCATGTAACATTATGTAAATCCTGAGTGAATCATAAACAGAAATTAAGCAAAGTTTTTAGTTGTAATAAAAGTACACTATGCTCACGATGGAGTTTCCACTTTATTTATATTCAGATTGTGACTTCGGGCTTACCGGTACATCTTGGAACATATTCGTGTTGAAATGTAATTTTATGGACGAACCTTTATATAGTGGGCGTGCTTAGTGTCACGTCTGCTACATAAACTGTCCTCGCTTCCATCTTTTACACTAAAAGGAAACGTAATGAAAACGAAACTCGACTACTCTGAATGTTGAACTTCGTTTTATTAGCAAAATAGTCTCCACGCCTAGATGTTAAATAATCCAAAAAAATTATTTCAAACTCGAACCAAAGAAGTAACTGTCAATTCCATATTAATGCCCTTACTCTAAAAAAGCATAATTATATCTTTTATCGTGAGCATACAATTAAACATACAATGTCATATCGCAGGTTTGCTATGTTTGTTATGACAAAGTTCAACTTCAATAAGACAAATGTAAAGTGCGCTTATATTGATCATTGGGCTACGTGCAATATAATTTCCAAATGTTTCTGTAGCTGGTTACCGCTCAAAGGTGCGGGAGCAGCTAAGCCATTAGTATGTACACATGATATGGCAGTAAATCAACTGGATTTGTCTGCCTTACCATAGTGACCTTCCTCGCGGTTTCAAGAGGGAGTGTCCTAACCTTTTCATGTATAAACCGAACTGACTATTTCTCATTGTCACATCTTTCAGAGGGACCACTTTTATTTAGCGCTTCTTTCAATTTGTCTAAATGTGTGATAATGTGTCTCTCGCCTGAAGCGTAAAGAAACGTTTTTGCCTGTTTTAATTAAAAAAAACGTGATATATCACTTCCTTTAAAGTAGGCAGAATATAATGTATCGTATCAATAATCTCACGAATCACAAAAGGGCGGACCCACTCGGCGAATATCTCGTTAAACATTGCCGCGAAACTAGAACTCGTGTATTACACAGATACACCAACTGTCCAAAGGAATACATTGGGTTTTTGCTACGTTGCTTCGTGACCTGAGAGTAATGACGCTCTTGTCTCATTCTCTGTAACTGCAGATTGCAGCTTCAAATATAATTGAGTTACTGTTTCAAATTTTCAATACACTCTTGACATATCAATGATAGATCCTTTACTACATTGTAAGACAGGTTCGACAAATCTCGACGTTTTCGAAAAGAAGATAAAATGGTGAAAAATAAGTCGAGTGAGGTGACAAGTATGTATTATAAGCATATGTGGCTGTAGAAACAAGTCTCATCTGATCTGTGCCGAACTGGTTCAAATTTTCCTTAAGCTGACTGGGCATACCCGAGACCTCAAAATCAGCAAAATTGAGCTTCTGGTAGTTTTGCGATGGTGAAAGGCCAATCTTTATCCATGTCAAATAGTTTCATTTAAGAAATGAGGGTCGATTTTGTGTGTGTTATGGCATAATGACGCGCGTGATTGAAGCTGACATCGTGGGCATGGCGCACGCCAGCCCGATGCCAGCTTCAATCACCCGCGTCATTATGCCATAACACACACTAAAGCGACCCTCATTGCTTATATTTGGTTTAAACGTATTTTATTTTCAATTGGGAAGTAGAACAAGTCCTATATCAATCCCTCTTGAGAAGAATGGACAGTTTCACATGACAGAACGAAATAAGACGCATTCTGTGTGGCAGACGCTCTCATTCAGAATCATCAGTCAGTAGTAGGCTGCTGCCCAGACAAACCAATAATGCAGACAGCGAACACCACACTGAGGAAATATAGCAAGAAGAGACATAACAAGGACAAAACGGATAGTGGGGCAACCAACAAAAACAAAAACAAAAATACAAAAAAGCAAGTTGCATTGCCGATTATATATAAATTTTCCTTGTCAAAATTGAGTTAATCGTATTCTAGATTTATGTGATGGCATCAAATTGAAATCTACGCGTGTCCTCAATATAGTCATGTACACAGAGCAATATTGATTTATTATTTTCAACATTACAAACAGCAGAACCCAAAAGTAGGGTTTCAAGTGTAAATGGAACAAGGTTTATGATAGACGCATGTAGTTTATTACGAGGCACAATATATTGGGGACACGAGTAGAAAAAATGCCAGACGTCCTCTATACCAGTTCCACAGATACAGTCAGGTGAATCTTTTACACCAATCTGAAATAAGTGTTGGTTCAGTTGGCTGCGACCCATCCTCAGACGAGCATGTAGAACAGCGAGTTTTCTTTTACCTACATAATAAAGTGAGGGATGTTTGACTGGGCAGACAGTATGATGCTCTAGTTTACTTTAAAATTGTGATAAGGAGGGAGAATTTCGAGTCGCAAGAGGAAGGAGGTTCCAGAGCCGTGTAGCAGAAGGGAAAAAGGACTTATTGAAAAGATCTGTACGGCCTCATAAGTGTGGTAGGTCAAACCGTCTGCGAGTAAAATTATTGAACGTCATATCAGGAATGGAAAGTGTTGAAAAATATTAATTAAATTATGAACAATTTTATACATCTGAATCAATTTAGATTTCTCACGCCTTTTAGAAAGTAGCTCCCAGCCAGTCTCTTCATAAAGTTTTACTGTACGAGTAGTTTTCATTGCCCCCGTGACAACCCGAGCTGCAGCCAACTGAACATTTTCCAAACCATTTTCATCGCCTTGTGTACAGCCGTCCCACACGACACTAGCATACTCAAGCATGGGTAGCACATAAGATATATATATATAACCTCGAGTGTCTTTCGGTCGAAGGTATAGTGAAGAGATTTCATAGTATTTAACTGCTTAGTTGCTTTCATTACAATATTATTCATATGTTCGTTCCATTTGAGATCAGATTTTAGTGTTAGGCCCAAATGTTTATGACTTTTGACATCATTCAACTGCTGTCCTAGGAATAAAAGTGGTGGATGGTTTGTTGACTGTTGCTTCCGAGAAATAATCATGGCGTCGGTCTTGGATGCATTAAAAGCCACTAGCCAATCTTCAGACCATCTAGCGATAGAAGAGAGATCATGATTTAAAGAGGCAGCCGCTGTAATGGGGTGGTCAACAGTAAGAAATAGAGAAGTGTCATCAGCAAAAAGCTTGATTTCTGATTGGACTATATCAACAATATCATTAATGAATATCAAGAAAAGAAGGGGTCCAAGAACTGAACCTTGGGGGACTCCAGCATTGATTGTCCCCCATTTCGAACTTTGACCGTTAACAACTACACGTTGTTTACGATTAGAAAGGTCATTTTTGAACCACAAGAGAAGATTTCCACTGACATCACTTTTTTCTAATTTATAAAGTAAACCTTGATGCCAAACTTTGTCAAACGCCTTGCTTATATCTAAAAAAAATATTCTGACTTCTTTCTGTAAATCAACGGCTAAGCACAATTCATGGTACAGTGATAATAACTGATTTACAGTAGAATCACCAGGCATGAAACCAGACTGATTTGCACTAATAACTAAATTATCCCTGAAGAAATTAAAAACATGTTTAAATATAGTTTTTTCCATGACTTTATTTGCACAGCTAAGCAGAGATATAGGCCTGTAATTGTTATACAAATTTGCTTCGCCTTTCTTGAATAAAGGAGAAACATTTGCCCTTTTCCATTCAGAAGGAAAAGTTTTTTTCTGCAGTGGTAAATTAATCAATTTTGTGAGAGGCTTATAAATAGAAGGTGCAGCTTCGCGTAATAATTTGGGACCAATATTGTCCGGACCAGTGGCCTTCGTGACATTCAGAGATCTAAGAATATCAAGTACTTCTTTTTCTTCTACTACTATATCATTTAAAGTATTATTTGGTAACCCAGGCTGCAGAAGAATAGGTGCTGTCGAGGAGTCAATGTTACATTGGCTCAAGAAAAATTCATTGAAGGCCTCCAATTTTGACTGGCTATCAGTAATGTGATTGTCATAACAATATAATAATGAGGGAATTGCAGAAGATTGATTACGTTTCATAAAATGTGTGACTGTCCGCCACCATGCTTTTTTGCCCGTGGGACCACTAGATAAAGATTCACGAAGATTATTATTATATTCACTCTCAGCGAGCTTTAGGTTTTCTTGATACGCATTTCTGAGTTGATTTTACACTGCCCAGGCTGCAGTACTTTCTCGGGTTGGCGAATGAGGTTGCTCGCGGGATATCAATATGGCCTTGGTATGTGCTCTCATGACCTTACGTTTGAAACAACGAAGAGTGGTATTATACTAAGGGAGATCATGAGGCCTAATAGTTACAACTTTATTTGGAATACACTCTCTTGCCGCTTCTAAAAAACGCTATGACCAGGCTGTACAACTTATGTCCACATCATTAGATTCAAAACAGTTGTCCCAATTAATTTGATCTAAATAATTTCTAAAGTGGCTAAAATTCGCCTTCCCGAATTCCCAGATATGTCTATAGTATACAGGATCTATTTTACACTGAAATCTTATATTAAGTGATACGATACTATGGTCACAGTTTGCCAATGGAGGAGTAACCCGGGGTTCAGATACAAAGTGGGGAATATTCGAAATAATTTGATCCAAACATGTAGCTGTATTTTCAGTAATTCGAGTTGGCTCATCAATGTGAATGGAGAGTACATTAGTAGTGTAAAAGTCTTTTAATTTACGCCCGGAAAAAGTACTAAAGTCGGAATTGAGATCACCGGTTATAATGATATTGCGAATATTACAGTTTTTTGCCAGATCAATACTATCCTGGAGATATTCCCAGAAGGAAGTATTTGCATTTGGAGGTCTGTACACCACACCGAGAAGAAATTTTCTATTATGCACCCTTATTTCAGCCCAAAGTAATTCTATTTGAGGAATTTCTAAGTCGTGGCGCCTTGATACAGTAAAGGCTTGAGAACAATATTAAGCTACTCCACCACCAAGCCCTTGCGGGCGATCCCTACGTATAATATCATGAAAGCCTGGCAAATTGAGATTGTCACCAGGCGTAGAGTCAGTGAGAAATGTTTCTGATAGTGCTATAATATCAAATTCATCGGCTATGTCTGCACGGATATGCCTTAATTTATCATAGGATAGACTTCGTATGTTTAAATGACATAACTTGATGTCACGAAGGCCACCTACCAGACCAGGGTTTACATGAATGACTCCTGCAAGCAAAATTAGGAGTGGACAGACGACGAGCAAGTAGAAGTCCATACTGGTAAGTTTCTTACTAACTAAGGAATAATGAACATAAATTACCAACAGAGTCTTCCGATACTTGGCAGTATAGCAGGTAACAAAAAAGTTAGCCAACCATATATAAAACAGTAAATACAATAAAAGAATAATAGTAGGGTCGGATATGAAATAGAGATATGCATTGTCAGGGACGACTGTACACAAGGTTGGTAAGTACCAAGTATTACGTATCAATTGCAATGTAGTAACATGGTATAATTTGTACATATAACAGATATGAAATTTCATAAAGAAAACTTGACGCAGCCATATAGCATCAACACATAACAAATATGCAAGAACGCATCGTACAAATATAGTATATCTCTCAAAAATAGGAACGTATAACATGTCAGAAATAGCTAGTAGCCCGTGTGCTTTAGGATAAAAGAAATAGGCGAGAGCACAAAGTACCATTGGTGTATATATCAACACAGCCCCTACTCTAATACTAATCAGACACGAATACCAGATATGACTTGAAGTTATCAGGATACTTGTAACATACGTACTCACTATACTTGAAGCATGATATATTATACACAATATTTTACGACACAAAGCGTATATATAAGTTCTCATCCTATTATGTAAGTACGAAGAAAATAGAACAAATGAGCACTCTATGAAATAGAGAAAATAGATTATACATCTGAAAAATTCACTGATGTAATATGATCTGTTGCAATAGATACTGGTATTATGCAAATGAGCATACAAACGTGATGCAGATGCCCCAACATAAAATAGAAGTGAAATACATGTATACACAAAACACTCAACATGTAAAATTGGTACAAATTGAATAGTAATGGCCGAGAGGTACGACAAAGAAAAATCTAGAATGGATGCGCATACACCGGTGCATTCTGATTCGCATCAGCATAGATTACGGAAAAAATGATATAATATTCTAGGCATGTCGTCACGGTGGTCAGATACAGATGTATTTGAACCACGATATAAAGAAATGAAACTAACATACCAAGAAAAAATACGGTGACCCTGGATAAATATTTACGGCATCAATGACGCAACAATAGATCGCTACGACCCGCCAAGATCGACCACATACTCTGAAACTCCCCGAAGTTGGTTAAAGGGCTTGAGGCAATTTTCCTAATATATGCATGTTCAAAACTCGGGAATACACAATATTAGAACTCCACAGTAAGGATGTACCGATAAGTATCATATGCTTGTACACGTGTTGAAAAAAAAAATGGAGTTCCAATAATTGGATATTTTTTCTCAAAGTTAGCGTATAAGACAAATATAGCTCTTCCCATTCGTTTGAGCATTTAGCGCACTGGGGAGTGATGTAATAGTCCAGGCATGTTATCACAGTGGTCGGGCAAATATATATTTCAACCACATAACGAAGAAATGAGACTATATATGCCAAGAAAAAGCAGTAACCCTTGTATAGCCTATATAATAGTAAAAAAAAAAAAAAAAAAAAAAAAAAAGAATGCTGTTAGATGTGCAATCAGCAGATTCAAAGTCTTATTAAATGTAAGAGCCACGTAACTACGATTTACATAGATTAACCACACACATTTTCAAGTTCTTTTTGTGTTTGGATGGTGTGTTTTGAGCCAGTTTTATCCTTGCTAAAAATCTTTCCGTCGATGGTCCAAGAGTCGGATATCTTCCCGGCTTTCACCATTACCCTCGCGGACTTTGCCAGCTGGGCTCTGCGTTTTGTCAAGTCTTCATTTACATACAAATTGCGCACTTTCAATTTTTTCTTCACACTGAACACGGATCACCTCGCATTGTTTGTAGTAAACTTTACAATTAGAGGTCGTGGTTCGGTGCCCCCAGTCTTAGAACCAACTCTGTGGGATCTATCGAGGTCTCGGGGTTCAAGGAATACATTAAGCTCTTTTTTTGCAAAGTCTGTTATAACCTGATCAGTATTTTCTTGATCATGTTCGGTAATTCCATGCACCCGCAATGAATTCCTTCTTGTGTACTGCTCGAGTTCGTCCACTTTAAGACACAACTGCTCAATTTCTGCATCTTTTTTTCTCAATTCGTCCCTTAGGTATTTAGCCTCCGTTTCCACTTGTGTGAACTGTAGCGTCATTACATTGCGTGAAGCATCAACCACGTCTGGTTCACATAGCATTTTGGCAAAGTTTTTAATCAATAGAGATATATCGATGACTTGACTTTCATGTGGTGCCTCTGATGCAGAATTTTCAGATCGACTTTGAGTCTAACTTACACTATGAGATCTATTGCCTGGTCTACCTGGCTTCTGTTTTTGACCGTCTTGGCCCGACATGGCTCACACAACGTGAGTCAAACACGAGGAGAGGTCCAAGCGAAAATGAAAAAGATTTGCAACTCACAAATTTCAGTCTCTGTTGTGTCACTTCTGTTCCAGGTGGACACCAAACGTTAATGTATCATATGCCGAGACTTCAACTACTGCATGGAACTTGCACAGGGTAAAAAACCGTAAAAAAGAAAGCCTAGTTGTAAAGGCTTATCTGCCCATGACAGCGCCCTCTATACACTTGCTTATATTTACATGTCCCTCTTAATTTTTCTGCTCAATTACACGAAATTTAGAAATGTAATGCATGAAATTAAAAGAAACGTCCAGAAACTGATTTACCCAGCATGTTCAAGTGTTAAGTTCCGGAAACCCAGGTGGGCGTGGCTTATTGGAATGTGGGCGGGACACTTGTGTTATGGTCCCATAACACACAAGGCTACTGTGTTATGGTCTCATAACACATCAGGTTCTCTCCTATACTTGCAATGTTAAAAGTTAGATTGAATGTAAATATTGTAACATATTCACTCCTATGCAAACCTTTAAAATGACAAAGTGTCCCTCTGTACGTAAAAGCTTTATGGAGTCAATCAGTTAAATGGAAGTTAGATATGGTCAACAATGGTGATGTTTAGATAACCATCCACAGTCAAAGCCTTACTGGATGCCCTTTTACAGGTGAGTGGGTTATTTTACAGGCGACTGAAAATAACCACCATATTTTTTTTCAAGTGTATAGGTCAAAGTTTTTACAGACTTTTGGAGGATTAGCATTTAGTCATCCTTCTTAATGGCCTGAGCAGAAGTCATTTGTCAATAACTAAAGTCAGCAATCTCCTAGTGAATATCTCAAAACATTTTTTACCAGACTTAGACATTTTGAGACATCCTCACTCAAAACTGAATGGATGAATCTTGATCAAATTACCGGCTGTGAAAGGACAAGAGTATAACTTAAGTATCCATTTTTTGTTTGGCAATATTCTAATTATAAATGCCATTTTTTGAGCTCGAAAGAGGAAACAAAATATCTATGTTCATTGCAGATGCTTCAAAATATAAAAAAAAAACATTAACAGAATTCCTTTTAAAGGAAAACCAAATACGGTTACCTAAGTTATACTATTGTCTTTACATGAGCATTGATTTCAAGCTTTTTATGCAAAAAGTTTGTTGGGATCCTTTCTTAAAGTATAAATCAGACCCCTTGAATAAAATGCCCCTCAAATTTTACAAATCAATCTTAGAATATTCATTGTTACATGCAGAGAAACTACACATATTAAAGAAAAGGTATGCATCGATAAGCTTGTATCCCTAGTAAGAGCAGACACCTTAAGAAAGTCTGAAATTGTTCTGATCTCTCTTAGTACATGTATGGAACCGTGGTTTTCAACATTGACAAGCTTCTTGTCTATACTTTATCCTTCGTGCAGCAAAGGTGATAACTTTTACATTCAAAGAACTAGCTGCGTCATTTACAATGCACGTGGGCGGTCTGTACGTCCATGGTGATAACTTACTGGATGAGCGCTTCATGCACAGTTTGTGCCTCAATTGTTTCAAGGACACACAAATGACTAATCTTGTTATTTGACAACACGCCGTCAGGATATGCTTATAACCAGACGTGCTGATCAGCATATACTTAAAAACCAGGTCTATTTGGTCAAAAGGCTTACAAGAATCTGAAGCTCTTGTATGATACCGTCATCGTATGAATGGGTAAGGCAACTCCTTGTACCAACACAGTTAGTGTCACAATATATACACAGGCGACCATGATTCTTTGGTGCGATCAAAACGAGTGGCTGTACCAGTGAACCCTTGATTTTGTCAAAAGTGATCTGATGTTCCTCAGACCAGACAAATGGTTTTCCCCTTTTTAGCATGTGCAGAAGTCTCAATATTTCATGTAGCATGGGTAGAAACACCGATATATAATTGACTGCGCCTGTGAAACTTTTAACTGATCTGGTTTTTTGTTTTTTGTTTTTTTGTTTTGTTTTGCTTTTTTTTCTTTGTTTTTCCTTTTTGTTTTTTTTGTTTTGTTTTTGTCTGTTTATGTTTTTTATTTTTTGGTGCACATTTGTGATTTAACGACTATGCATGCATCTCCCTTGTCATTCGTCAATATGGGAGCATATATCCTGATTTTAAGTCCCGTGGGATTTTGATGAAGATTTTATGCCACCTATTCAGAAATGTTATTTATACCCTAAAGAAAATAAAAAACCATGTTGGCACTTTGCCAACCTGATAGGTTCAAAATGGCTGCCATTTTCCAAAATGGCCGCCAAACTCCAAACATAATGAATTTTCATGTTACATAATGCGTCCGAAATGTTCGATTTAATAGATTTAAGAATCAAATTTTAACCTTTTGTAATCCGGGAACATTATCTATGTCTTTTACCTTAAACCTGAATATTGTTAGACACCAAAATTTAATATATCTGAAAAATTTTATCTATATTTTCCATGTTTCTTAAATGTTTAGCGTTAAAATATTTGATTTAAATTTGGCCTTTATTTTGGGTGTTACTGGTATCAATGAGGGTATGTATAGCACTGTAGTTATCACAATTCAAGATAGCCACATTTTCCTCAAAAATAGCTGCCCCACCGCCCCCCCCCCACACACAAGCCACTATGTCATTTTACATAAAGAACCAATATTCTACAACTAACATTATCTAAGAGTTATATCATATTCCAACCATGTAACAACATTGTGTCATGATTTTCAACTTTGAAACTTAACACTAGCTGTTACCAACCAAATTTCAAAATGGCTGATATGCTAAAAAATGCATGCATATAATCTATGAATCAAAACTTGTTGATATTTAACTATATCTCTCATTACCCTTTTAGTCTAGATCAATACTTTTTCTTCATCTGATCCAAGATCATCAGCTCAAATCATTGTTCCCTATTATCACTTACCCGTTGTTTGAATGTATTTTGAAGGTCTGTACGGTAGTATTGGTGTGCTGACAGAATGATTCCCTGTATGGTAGCTAAAGTGGTGGTCCAGGACTAATGCATGGTGTTGGCATGCTGATGGGTGGATTTGCATGAGCTAACTGCTTGGAGAAATAGTATCCCAAGTGCTTTTAGATTACTTGCTGAGTCTTCATTTATATTGAAAGACTGAACACATTCTTGCCATAATCCAAGCACATTTATTTGCAAAGACTTTTTTGCACAATGACTGTAGCAAGGCCTCTAGATATTCTTGATTAACCCCATTAACTCTTGGGTTTAATCCTCTAATTGCCCTAAAAGTGTCCAACTATATAGAAAGTCATCTCCTTTCATGTCTTCAATTAACCTTTTTTTCCACAGAAAACATTTTGAATAACAATTATAGATGAGAGCTAAACAGAGATAACATGCCCCATGAATTTACAGCTTTTCAAAGCATGGAATAAGTGTTTAGTGACCACCTCATCATAAAAAAATAGCGTTCAGATAAGGATAACCCTCGGCGCTCACAACGTATTTTCCCCAATTCTGTATTTTTTTTGGAGACTTTGCAGGTGTCATAATACGGTTGCTGCACCAAAAATTTGATGAAGCTGTGATGAATCTTTCTTGAGATATTATGGTAACATTGTCCACTTCTCTCTCTCTCTCTCTTTCTCTCTCTCTCTCTCTCTCTCTCTCTCTCTCTCTTAAAAGTCTATGTAGAGTTAAAAGACTCTACACAGACCAATACTCTGAAATCTGTACTATTCCAAATTGCTTTGTTTGTAATGAGGACTCATTAAGTATATTTATATATAATTATGTTTTCTTTTTCTCAGTCAGTTCAACTGTCCTAACACACATGTGGTGCTTTGTTCTGAAGCAAGGTGTTAACTTACCAAGTAAATTTATTTAGGTGGCCCATGCGAGAGCGGATGTTTTCATCCTTAGCTGGGTCATCCTGACTATCTGTTCTATGTGTTAATAACGTACTATTTCTCCTATTTTTTGTTTTGCATTTGTTTATATATATTTCTGTCATTATTACCTAAGAATTGAAATGTATTGAATTTATTGTTGAATAAAAAAATCTGAATCTGAATCTGAATCATGATCAGAGAGCGTCAAATAAATACTTCAAAAATTTTATAACAAGTTTAAAAACAATGACAGGAAGTTGGTTTTCAATAGGAACATAGTCCTTTATAATGTGCATCTCTGATTAAATTTGCTTCTTTTTTATAATTTTTATTTTGACAACAGAAAATTATAATGTTCATAAATACACTGGTTTTGTACATTATCTGAATCTGCCTTGACTCATTTCACGCTCTCGGTCAATGATTAAAAATTCAACCATAGAACTAAACATACATTAATTTTCTTCTCTCCCCAAACCTATCACCATCAATTTTTTCTGTAAATATTAAATTTATCATTACTTTTAGCAATCTCTGATGAAAATTTGATGAAGCTGCGATAGATCTTTGTTGAGATATTATGGTAACATTGTCTCCCTCTGCGCCACTCAGACGGCCTAGAAATAAATAATTTAAAGTTTCATATAAAGTTAATAAATAACAAGAGGATGCTAGATTTTAATAGGAACCTGGTCCCTTAGAAGATGCATCTCTGACAAAAATTTGGTAAAGGTGCGATCAAAATTGTTTGAGATATCGCGGTAGCATCATCAGGGTTGACGCCACTCAGACGGCTTCAAGTAAATACTTTAAAAGCTTCATAAACAGTAATGAAATAATCAGAGGAAGTCTGTTTTCGATAGGAACCTGGTCCATCATAAGGTTCTTCTGTGACAAATGTAAAACAGTAAAGCTATGGTGAATATTTTTGGAGATAATATGGTAACATCGTCCCCTGGTGCGCCACTCAGACAGTCTTGAAATAAATTCTTAAAAAGTTTGATTAAAAGTTTAAAAATAATAATAGGATGCTAGTTTTCAATAGCAAACTGGTCCATTACAAGTTGCATCTCCGTTAAAAATTAGGTACAACTATGGTGAATATTCTTTGAAATATCAAGGTAACATTGACAAGACGGATGAACCGATGGACCGACGATGTAGGGGATGACAATACCCTCCAGCACTTTATGTGCCGAATGTAAAAACATACCAACTCTATTAGCCTATTCGCAGCCAGAGTGGGTTAAACACCCAGGTAACCACCTGAAAAATATCAAATCTGGGCAGTATCTAACAGAATGGAAACTTTTGTAGTCAGAATTTATGTGTTTAGAAAATGAAATTTACTAAATTTGGTCGTAAGGTTTCCCCCCACCCTCAATCCAGTGCATTCATCCCACCTAATAATAATGCAAAGTGCATCTCAGCTTATCCTACTAGCTGGTCATTGCCATGTACAGCACATGTAGAACAGTTCAATTATCACTTTTGTACTACAGTTTGATCTTGTTGACCTTCTTGCCTGGCATAAATGATAGATTTTGGATGAAGTACCAAAAGTAGATCTAACATATTGATGACTCTGGAATTATGATGAACTGCTTTCCTCTTCATCGTCCAAATGAACAAGCCAACTGCTATGGCAGACTGCCACTGTATATAGCAATCACCAGATACGGCCAGCTTCCACTGTGTAGGACAGTCACTAGCTGGACACCACAACTCACAATATGAGAGTGACAATGATGAAGATGAGAACAATGATAGTTAAAATAACTATCTTAACCGCACAAGTATGAACTTGGTGATGGAGATGACGATGTCATTGAATGTAGCAATACACTTTAATGTGTCATAATGTTGTTTCAATGTTTACTCACAATATGAGTGTGACAATGATGAAGATGAGAACGATGATAGTTATAATAGTTATCCTAATCATGCAAATATGAACTTGGTGATGGAGATGACGATGTCATTGAATGTAGCAATACACTTTAATGTATCATAATGTTGTTTCAATGTTACCTCACAATATAAAAGTGACAATGATGAAGATGAGAATGATGATAGTTAAAATAAATATCCTAATCATACAAATATGAACAATATAATCAAAGTGATGATGCCATTTATTGTAGCAATACACTTGTTTCACAATACCGTTCCAATGTAAACTCACAATATGAGAGTGACAATGATGAAGGTGCAAATGATAATAATTTTAAAAAAGGGTCCCCCAGTCACACAGGTATGAACTTGGTAAGCGAGGTGATGATGCCCTTTATTGTAGTAATATACTGGTGTCATAATATTGTATCAAAATAAAGAAATTTATCTCGGTTCGGTTTACATTCTTTTGATCCAATGATTTGATACTTTTAAGACAAATGTGAGCCTAAATTGACTAAGATTGAGTTTGAAGATAAAGATCCAACTTTATAGCCGGAAGTTATGAAAATAAATGCCCAAATAAGGTGCTTTATACTGCAAGGACCTTTAAGGGACCTGTAATTGGACCAAAATTAGAAATTTGGCAGCCATTTTGAAAAAATGGCGGCCATTTTGAATCTAACAGGTTGGCAAAGTGCCAACATGTTTTCTTCTGTTATTTCAAATGTATTTAACATTTCTGAGTAGGTTTTATAAAATCTTTATCAACAGCCCACGGGACTTCGTATGCCCCCACACTAATAGATGGCGGCCCTTGTAATTCACTTTGTCCTGAAATAACATTGCATTCACAAGGAAAAATTTTATTCCAAGCTTAATCAAAGCTTGAAATAAGCCTGCCAGATGTTTCACGGTAATTCTTTGTATTTTGGTAAATGAGATAGTGTCATCATGATGCACCATTCAAAATTCACTCAAACCTGGGATCTCACTTATTATTTCATCAAGCTTAGGCTGCTAGGTATCTGGGGATGCAGAAAGACCCGTCGAGCATGTCTTATAGTGGCAGTGCTTGACCAATGACTCGACACCATGTGTATTGTGGGGACAGGCGCAAAGTTGAATGTCACTGTATCAACTATGTTTATATGCTAGTGTATTTAGTGTGAACAAGAAGCCCTCTCTTGGAGCCCATTTATATATATATATATATATATATATATATATATATATATATATATATATATATATATATATTAACTCCTGCTTATTGTCATGTATGTTACCTGTGATAACTTATTCCTTGTTGATTATATCCCCCTTACACAGGTTAAAATGAGTACGCACACTCATGTCACTTTGCTTTACACTTTACAACATGAACACAAATAAGGAATGTAGAATTTAAGTTTGATTTTTTCTGGCTTGTAATTCGAGAGAAAATATTGACTTCAGGGTTTGAAATACCGACTTATATCTATAATTTGTAACCTGGTGGTCTATACCTACTATACAACAACAGCTTGGAACCACATATCGACAAACCCTCTGGTTCCCCTAGCATCGCGTCATCACAATTTTTTGGTCCATGTTGGAACAACAGCCCGTTTAAAATGACAATACAAAGTGTGGGGTACGGATAAAAGACACTTTGGAACTACGTTGTCAGTTGACCTTTATTCCACCATTCGCTCTACATGGTGAGAGATGCACTGCAAAGTACATAGCAAATTCTTACAATAATGTTTGGCGTTTCAAATACACATTTATATTTATATTTAATACACATATATTTCACAAATACTATCACGCGTGCACAAAATTACTAATACACGTTTAAACACAAACAACGTGTATTTGGCCAATGTAAAGTTACATGAAATATTTAATATTTAAAACATTTAATACACAGAATATATAATTACAATCTGACTATTTCAACGTATCAAAAACCATTAGAGGCAATAATACGAAGAAGCCAGTTTGTAATGATAATTTCGTATGGAATATACTGTAAATTTATAACAAATATTCTCCACCTAAATCTACGTGGTTACGCGTTATATTATGTAGAAATTAAACCCACACGATAAATAAATATGCTCGCGGCGCGATGATGCGCGCTTCCGCAGAATATCCAATTTATCTAAAAAAGCATATATATTCTTACTCACAGAAATTAGGGGTCTCGTGAGCCACCAAAGTCAATCCATAGCCCATATAAGCTGATATCAGCAAACTCGGTCTGGGGTACGCAGGAACAGGATAACATGACTGCACCGCAAACTGATTAGTCCATAATCCCTTAAAGTTGACTTTGAGTGCCCTAAAAAGGCCTGGCAAAGCTCTTTCTTGCCTTTGATAAAGTTCCCGCCTCGATCTTGATGGCAACGACCTTCGTGAAATGAACCTTCTAAAGGCGTTCACGAAGGCGTTGGCGTCCAGCGAATGCAACATTTCAATGTGCACAACTCTCGTGTTAAAACACATGAATATACATCCGTACCGTTTCCTTGTGGTTCCGAGCACCTTGCTCTCAAATGGTTGGAACGCGTCCAGTCCTGTATTAATGAAGGGAGGGAGTCCCGTCTCCAAGCGTTCCGGAGGCAGATTAGCCATATATTGGGTCGACGTTCTGGCGTACATCTTTTTACAGAATTCACAACGCTTCAAGACGCGTCTGATAAGAATACGTGCTTTGACGATCCAATACTTCTCCCTAATGAGACTGAGAGGCCACTGACATCCCACGTGCGCGGCTCCATGATATGTTCTAATTAAAGCCGGGATCGCAACGTGGTTATGAGGCAAAACGATGGGACAATTCCCAGTTCTACTTCCTGCACGTAGGATTTGGTCGCTGTCTAAATATGGGCACAGGGTGAGCAGAGGACCAGAACGCTTCAGGTCATGACCGTTTGATAGGTCAGTAACCTCCTTATGATAAACAGAGCGTCGCACATGCCTGATTAAGATGACGCCTGCGCGTTCAAGCTCATGTACCTCCAGACAGCCACGTGAATCAGTGAGCTTGACTTTTGTCATGGTGAAGAGGCGAATCCAAGCAATGCTTTTAAGAATTTTGTCCCATGTTGAAAAGTGGACGCATATTTTCTCAACCCACGATATACGAATCTCATCAACAGTAGTAGAGTGGACTGGCTTTGCCTCGGGGTCGTCCTCTGGCTAGCTGTTCACTTCAGCCATGGGAAGCTTCCAGGAAGGTGTGTGCACATTCAACCACGACGGGCCATGCTTCCACAACTCAACTGTGTTAGATGTTACATCATTACCTGAGCGAGTCAAGAGACCAGCTGGATTGCCAGCAGAATCAATGTGTCGCCAGTCTGAAGGGGCCGTCAGTTGTCTTATAACAGCAACTCTGTTCTCAACCAAAGTACGGTACCTACGTACTTCATTTGTGATATATCCTAGGACAATCATGGAATCCGTCCACAAAAATACGGGAACAGAAGATAAATCCAATTCTGAACGCAAGATGGACAATATTTTGGCAGCTTTGACCGCAGCCTGTAACTCAAGCCTGGGTATAGTGCAACCCGTAATAGGCGCGACATGACTCTTACTCATGATGAGCCTACATGTTACCTCACCTTCGATATTAATACATCTGAGAAACGCACATGCGCCGTATGAAAAGGTCGCGGCATCCGCGAAGATATGATACTCATAGTACCCTTGATCCCGTGCCACAGGTTTTACACACCTGTCAAAACTTAAGTCACGTAGTTTGTTGAGACTCTGCACCCAGGCAAACCATTTCCCACACATTTGAGCGGGAACTTCCTCGGCCCAGGATAATTCTAGACAAGTGGCTTCTTGCAAAAGCAGTTTACCCTGTAACAACCACGGCGTGATGAGCCCCAGAGGATCATAACATGTAGAAATGAAACTCAACATGGAACGCCTTGTGACGTCACCATCCGGCAAATCACGGATGGTAAAGGAAAAGGTGTCTTCGTGGATGTTCCACCTCACACCAAGCGTCTTCCCAACAGAATCAGGAGAAAATTCATGGACCTCCTTGGCACGAAAACACATTGGAATCTCCTCAAGTAATTGTTAATCATTGACAGCAAACGTTGTCATTTTTAAACCGCCAGTCTCAAAAACTGCTAGAACACCAATGACGATTTTACGCACCTGCGATCTAGTCTCAACAGAAGTGGCAAGATCATCTACATATATATCATTCAAGATTGTATCCTTTAGCAAAGCATCCACATGTGGATTGTCATAGACAGTCCTACGTAAAGCATAGGTACTTGAACTGGCGCACCACACACCGCCAAATAAATGTGTGGACATGCGCAGATGGATCAAATTACCATCTTTGTACAACAGGAAACGCCATGCGTCACGTTGACGCAGTGGTATTTTTATCTGGGAGTACATTTGAGTTATGTCATTGACAATACAATATGTGTGTAAACGAAACCTCAACAATACATGAAGCTTGTTTATCACGTCAGGGCCCTGATGACACCGATCGTTCAATGACTGGCCCTCATATGTAAAAGCACAATCATAAACAACCCTGAGTTTACCCAGCTTGCTAGGGTTAAGAACACAGTGATGCGGTAGATACCATACACGAGATTCATTCTGCATAGAATTAAGAGGTACGACCTCAGCATATCCCTCATCGAGAAGTTTGGTGATTTCCTGGTCATATTTATCATACAAGTCTTCCTTATGCAAATGCTTAACTAAATTGTCAAGACATTTTTTTGCAATGTGAAAATTATTAGGAAGCTTCTCCTCAGGATCTTTCCAGGGAATCTGCAACTCATAATGGCCGTCTACTTTGGTTCATATAGAATCCCAAAGGTCAATAACCTTCTTGTCAGCAATAGACATTGTTTTGCTATCCATGCCTTCATTTTCTAGCTCCCATAGGCGGTGTACACAAGAATCTGGACTTTTATCCAATGGCATATATTCAGCCTCAGGCATATATTCAGCCTCATCCAACTTTGATACTGTTGATATGTAGTTGCATGCAACCACATGACTGACCATTTTATAACTCTACCGTTAAGTGCCCAGCCAAATTTGTATCTAATGGCATACAGCTCACCTGGCTTGCCCCTGCGCGCCTCTAATGGGAATAGTGCATCAGCAAAATCTTGACCAATAAGAATGTCAACCTTCCGACAATCTATATTTGCACTCAAATCCAGACCCTCCAAATGGTGATACATGGATTGGTCAAGTGATGCAGAGACAATAGGTATCTCATTCACCACCTTGACACCAGACATATGCATTTTCTCGCCGCCTGCTGATAAAGTAAACGCCACATGTGACGATTTTGAAGCAGCGGTGCCGGCCATAGTTTTTAGAGTAAAGTGTGCTGTAGGACCTGTTAAACCTAATCTGTCGGCAAGCTCTTTGTTGCAAAAAGAATTGCTAGAAAATGTGTCCAAAGCCACATTTACCCAAGACTTGCCTGCAACACGCCCCTTAACAATAGGCATAAATGTTTCTCCAGTACTTATTTCATGTGTAAGATAGGATTTGTCAACGTGCAGGAAGGCAATATGTTTCTCTTGACACACGTAGCAGCGTCTGCTGCTTTGACACTGATCAACAGTGTGTGTATCACGCAGGCAATATTGAACATAAATTCTAATTTGCGACAAGTGCAACACGGTCAACCACAGATAAACATTTGAAGTCAGGACAACGTGATAAATTGTGAGGGGAATCACACATAGGGCATTCAAACCTCTTCCGCCTCTGTGACCCGGCCTCCATAGGTGGTGTTCTGTTTACACTGTTACCATCATGACCTCTATTACCCTTTTGTTTATGCTTACCTGACCCCCCCCCCCCCCGGATCTGTGTAGCAGCAGCAGCAATTTGTTTTTTATGCTGTTTAGAGCTCTCGGAAACTGCCTCAGTTCCACAAATTGGATCATTTAACTCCTCAGCGACCATTTTCACAAAGTCCACCAAATCAGTAAACTTTAAGTACTCTCCTGACTTTTGTTTATGTTTCAACTCCTGCTTGCTCCACCTATTCTGTACAAAATTTGGAAAACGCGCCACAATGTCAAAAATGATCACCTGGATCTCCAGCAGAATGTTCCGTGCACACACACACGCTGGAAGCGCTGTAATTTTATATCACTCCGTCACGGCACTATATAATATGCAATATATGAATAATTTGCTATAATAAACGTAGGCAGAGACATACAAGTTGCACAGCAAGGTATCTCCCGTCAACAGCTTGTCACACGGCACAGGTAACGCGCTAACATTTAACGCGATGCTCCCTGCAATATACGACTCAGGGGAGACTCTATGCAAATATAAAACACTGCCCGACCACCAATGCAGCCGTCAACACATTGCTTGGCAAACAGCTTGCCCAACTCACGGGCACACCTCGATGTAAGTATGGTGTAAATGAACTGGTGCCGCTTAGAAATTCACACAAGCGGGAGACGTGACATGTAGTCCCCGGCCAAAAGTACCTAGCTAACGGCACACACCACGGGCGATAGATATAATGCACGCCGCCGCCGATAATGTGTTTTGGCGGGAGATACAGCAAGCAATCCCTGGCCAATTGTACCTGGCTAGCGGCACCTCTGATCAGGTGAGTCCCGGATGGCGTGACACCTACACGTGGCGTGGTCAACAGATTGTCTCACTATGCGAGTCCACCCGCTGTTAACATCAGCATACAAAGCAGATCAGTAATCAGGAGTATAAATATCCAATAGTCAGTGGGTTGTATTTTATATCATAGTTCCGGACAAAACGGGAAAGAACATGACGGGACGAGACACCAAAGACGCCCAGCATTATTCCATGTTAAGTCTGTTCCTTCATGAAAATGTTGGTCCTGCGCCCTCCGAACCGGGCGAGCGTCCATATGCCGAACGTTGGAAGTTCTTGCATAATTGTGGCGTACAGATAAAAGACACTTTGGAACTACGTTGTCAGTTGACCTTTATTCCGCCATTCACTCTACATGGTGAAAGATGCACTGCAAAGTACATAGCAAATTCTTACGATAATGTTTGGCGTTTCAAATACACATTTATATTTATATTTAATACACATATATTTCACAAATACTATCACGCGTGCACAAAATTACTAATACACGCTTAAACACAAACAACGTGTATTTGACCAATATAAAGTTACATGAAATGTTTAACATTTAAAACATTTAATCCACAGAATATATAATTACAATCTGACTATTTCAACGTATCAAAAACCATTAGAGGCAATAATACGAAGAAGCCAGTTTGTAATGATAATTTCGTATGGAATATACTGTAATTTTATAACAAATATTCTCCACCTAAATCTACGTGGTTACGCGTTATATTATGTAGAAATTAAACCCACACGATAAATAAATATGCTCGCGGCGCGATGATGCGCGCTTCCGCAGAATATCCAATTTATCTAAAAAAGCCATACATATTCTTACTTACAGAACTTAGGGGTCTCGTGAGCCACCAAAGTCAATCCATAGCACAATATAAGCTGATATTAGCAAACTCGGTCCGGGGTACGCAGGAACAGGATAACATGACTGCACCGCAAACTGATTAGTCCATGTGAGCTTGCTAGCGCCCAGTGGGGTGCGAAAAGGCTGGGCAGGTCATTATATATCACCCTTCATCCGGGGTATTCAAAACAGGATTTATGATTGGCCGACGCCATAAAAAACTCGTTGTATCGGGTAGTAGCAGGCAAGATAACATTTGTTAACCCGCAAAATGCGTAAAACTATAGACCGTCACTGCCTGCCAAAAAGTGCCCTTATAATGTTGAAAAATGAGGAATGATTAATAAATTCGCACACAGCGAACTGTGCGCGACACAAAGGTTCAGCATGTAACCCGAAAACCTAATCACCCATGTGGATATTAAATTGTAGTGATCCAGAGACAAATTATTTGAAACATGACATGTTACAATTTTGTAACAGACTGGCGTTCAGTTAAATTGTTTTTTAATGTCCAAACAGACTGGTGTGTAATATACTAAGAGTTTTCATGGTGGTGCTGGAAAACTAATTAAAATGTCCAATACATATTAGACCAAAACCAAATAGAGTGAAAACTCTCTAACAATGGCACTTTTGAGACCGAGGAAAATGTCTCTATTTGCAAGTTGTCCCTAATACCAAGGTACGGCACTTGAAGTTCTAATTAAAAAAAAATTCATGCAATGGTAAGAAATAAAACAAGATTAGAATAGTGATTTTAGACACAGAACACACATGTTCATACCCTTAGTTACCTTAAGTTACATTTGTTTTATGCTATGTGTTGACCTCAATGGACTGATTGCTAACTGAAAGTACTGGACTCGTCTCAGTGGTTTTTGATTATGAGTAAACATTGATGTGCTTATCCAAGCATTTCATTTGAGTCACAAATAACAGTGAGCATGACTAGCAGGTGTCAGATCAAAACACCATTGAATTCTCTTGACCTGTTGCTGTGGATTGACAAGTGTCTTCAGGTAAAGCAGGCAGCTGTTTACACAAGCGACTTAAACAGTAAACCAGGCAGCTGTTTCCGCATGACACATTCGTAAATAAGCTGTAACACTGACTCGATAAAAAAGTGTAGGTTGTCGCCATTGGAAACAAATATAGAATGCCCCCCTTTGAGAGAAAAAAAAATCCATTTAAGACTCAGATTACTGGCTCTAATACACAATAGAGAGGTATCCACTTTACTGAGATATCTTAATATGAAAATAACTTTTAAATATTGCGTTCTGGGAAAAAGTATTCCATATGAGGAAATACCCCCTTTATAGGTGTCCCTATTAACTGCTTTCATTGTAAATGAAACAAACAAGACGGCAGGGCCTATGGGATGTAAAGTGCTGTCAATGTCGGAGATATACTTTAGTTTCAACCGAATAACACAATATCATTCCTAAAGTATATAAAATTTGCGCATACGTGTCGGTTTCACTTGAAACTTGCATACTATTTTGTTAACATATTATTTTAACACGGTATGGTAAGAACTACAACTTGTGTTGTTCAGTCAATGAAATGTGTATGTTTGTTGCCTACGTTGCGATCGTCAGGCTGGCGCATTATACAGGAGCCGGGAACAGTTTTGACACACATGAACTACAGCACAAAAGTGATTCCGAGTCGGATATTTAATTGTGAGAAAATGCTGAGTTCATGTGACTTCTTTCTCTTCAAGATGTTGATGGGCAAAGTACCCTTCTTTGCATCTTCTCATCTTGTCGTTTGCAAAACATGGTAAACTATATATGTTTGAAATTTTATTGTCTTAAAAGTATGTTGAAAGTTTATTACACTAACACCTTTGAAAATATAATCATAACTAGCGATTACCTGGATATTCTCCCGCAAGCAGATTGTGTCTCAGACACTGATTCTTCTGACAGCCTTTCTAAAAATTGTTTATGGGATCAATCTCAACAACATTGAATGTAAAATGTAATATATTTCCACGTCACTATTTTCACGAACTATATAAAAACCCGCCGTTACTTCGGACCTGTGTCCACTATTACAAAAACCTTCTCTGCTGAGCTCCATCTTGGACTCAGCGGGTTGCTTGACTACTGTGCCTAGTGGTACTACTTAACTCATAGGCCGGGGGCGACTTCAGCGTCTGATACAATATGGGTATTATGGGGCTCACTGTCACCAACAACTGTCCAGGCGTTGTATTTATATTATTCATATTTAGGTAATGTTCACACTGGAACAGTCCCATTATATATTATACATTACATCATTCACCCGACAAATAAAGCTTCAATTAACATTAACCGCCCACATATTTTGGATGCTACCTGTACAAAACATCCAATTGGGACTAGCCCACAGGCTTGACTGCAATTTTAAAAATTGTGGATTCTGTACCCAATGGTTTGTACATGAGGATAATAATGCGACGATCTTGTGGTGGTTATAATATACAAAACCGAAAGTATATACTTTACAAATATTTCAGAGCATCAATAATCGTATGATTTATACTGTTTACTCACAACAGAAGAAATTTGTTTACGCGTTGAAATAAACGGGACTCTGTTATAGGCATCTGTAGTTTAACCATATTTTATTCAGAAACATATACAGGTCCCGGCGAAACAATGATTTATGGCGATTGAAAACATGGCCCGGTCCTATAGGATTTCCTCTCCAGGCACAATGACAAGAAAGGATGGTACAGGACATATGGAAACATACAGTGCAGGTCACAGGCACAAGGAAGAGAGAGACAGAGTGGCCTTATTATATAACAATACTAGTGATCTTGGATGGTCGCCTCATAAATCAGCTGTACAAACTGCATCGCATCTGCAAATAGATACAAATGAATCGTTTCTGAAGGCAACTTGAATATTTGCTAGATAAAATTACTGAACAACTACCATTTATAAGTATGTATAAATATGGAATATGCAAAACAGGAAACTTAGGAACGTGGATACAAAAGCCATTGTTCAAAATTAACTTCAAGCTTTATCTAATGGCATTAAGCAATTACATATTATATGGCTTTTAAAGAACTACCATTTCGATATATAACCAGAATCAATGGATATTTGGGTCTTACATACTCCAAGCACATGATCCATTTTTTTTTTTTTACACAACAACTGTTCAGGAATCGGATTCTAATAGGTAAAGAATGGAACAAATGTTTCCTAGCATTTCTTTTAAACACAAAATTATTAATTCACAGAACATCTAGTCCATTTTCAAATTGAACTTTGTTTTTAACATGATACCCATGGAATGCAAAATAAAAGATTCCATCCATTATTTCCAATAAATATGGTTATAATATTGAATAAAGTATCATGAATAACAAGAAATGTGTGGCTTCAATTACTGTTGAGGATAATGCAGCTAATCCGACATGTTATTGTCTGTCTAGCAAGAAATATTCCAAGTTTTGTTGATACATACCACAACCATGTTTTTTCAGGTTTTTTGGATACAACACAAAAGTCAGTGTTAAATGAATTGATGAAAAAGGAATAAATTATGGATGTGTCCTAAGTTAAACATTGCCAGTAGTTTTCGGGATACATGCAACGCTTTTGATTTCTACTGTACGGAATGGGGAAAGAATGCGAAAATCTATAGAATGTAAGAAATTTGAAGTATGGCTATCAAAATTGAAAGAGTCTCTAGAAATAGAATTTATGGTCACAAATTCCACAATAAGAATTTCGAAATGATAAATTTAAAACAGCCTTAAGTTTCAAAGGCAATCAAAGCAGTACAGAAAACATTTGCAATCACTAAGACTGTTTTGTAAAATGAACTTGGCTTAAACAATACTTCAGACATCAGATGAAATGGTGTTAAGAAATTATACTAACAAATTACTGATAATTTGAGAGATCCACATAAAGATGAGATGACCAAGAATTTTAATATCAAAATATATAAGAATATTCCTCTATTCCCCTTTTGTTCTGGATATATTCAAATTACATTAAAAAACTAATAAATCAATATTTGTAGAAGGCCCTTCAAAATTTACGAGAAATCAACTATCAAAGAGAGTAACACTGTTTGATTGCATCTGGGAATCATTTTTGTAGATACGGTACTGCAATCTATAGAAACTGACAAATAAATTGCTTTAAAGTATAAGCAAATTTGTCGAGTTTGTATTTAAAATCAAAGACATAACGCCAAAAATATCTACACTATACACAAATTTACCCATACGTGAAGTCAAAAGTCCTCTGTCGGGATTAATCAGCACAATGTTATAACATGATGGTAAAACATATGGAAACATTAAATCATATTCAAGGAAACCATACTAGTTGAATAATAAATATTCAAAAAGTAACGTTAACTCTTACAGTGTTGAAACTTTGATGGATACCATACAATTTTTTTTTCGATAATACTTTTGTTGAATGCAGACCCTTGGCTTTTTAACAAATACCATGCATTCTAATGGGTGGCACCTGCTCCCAATCACTTGCTAATTTATATTTAGCCTAGCTCGACTTTATGTATATAAACAATTGAAAAAAAAATACATTGACACCGCTACAAAATGCTAGATATATTCATGACATTGCTTGAGTAAATGTGCACCATTCTGATGGAATCGCTCAAGAAATATATCCAGAAGAAATCTGTTTGGGAGGTACCAATTCCGATGGTTTCAGATATGTCTTTCTCGAATTGGATATCAGGCTCACTAATGCAGGTTGTGCATGGCAATCTATCATGAAATTGATGAGTTTAACATTGAAGAAGTTAAATATCCTTTCCCTGACAATAACATCTGGATCTATTTGATATAAAACATTTTTGTTACAAATTTTTAGATTTTGTCGTAATTGTTCTAAATTTCAAGGCTTTGTATCTAGAATCAAAGTTATTCACTATAAAAAGGATTCAAAGATGTACTTTTGATCAAATAGTTCTACAAATTTAGATCGATTTATCCAGAAATTGTTAGAAAGTTTGGCCTCATTAATTTTAGAGATTTTAGATTTGACTGTTTTGCTACTTAGTTTTGACTTTGAGCATCATTCTGTTTTTATATGCACTCTTCACACATATTAGCCTGACATGTTTTCTGTCAGGTTAAACACTTAGAGCTTCTTAATAGCTACCAACATCCGACAACAGTTACAAGCTTGCCTAATTGTACTTAGTATCTGGTTAAAGAATTATATTTTCATCACTAATCTTGGCTTAAAAGCTGATGACTTTTACTCCTTCCTTACATGCCATGGGATATATTTACTCAATGTAAAAAATTACTCACATTTGACAGTATTAACTCTATGTCACAAGCTAGAACCATTATGTTCAAACAATTACTCAGGTTTGGTGGCGAAATAGAGCTTTATTGTGTTGAGACCTTCAAGGTGAGGAGTAGGTGCCATCATGGGGTTTGTTTGATATTGCTGCTGCAGGGTTTCCATTGTTGCAGTTCTTTTTAAGAGTTCTCTCGGTTTGTACAAGTGGCCTAGCTGTAACCATTATTTTATAATCACTGGGACGGAATATAATTTCCCAGTTTGTTTCTGCTTTAGATATACACTGACAGGTGGTTTACTAAGGTGTAAGTCAAATTATTCTTATCTGAACTTTGTTATACAAATTTAGTAATTATGTTAGGTTTGACTAGTATTCTTTCTTCATATTGAAGCTTTGCAATTATAAGCAAACTTTCACGTATTTAACTAATGCATCATTTGACACGTCCAGATAATGTCTTCATTATTTCGTGGGTTGTCTTTGCTGAATATTAAGCTTAGGCAAGGTGCCGCAGACAGACATGTACGCGTATAGGCTCCAAAACATTTTCTGAATGGTTATCCGTTGAAGACCCTGTAAGTTATTTGGGCTAATACAGCCTATGTCAAAATTCTATCGATGAATGTGTGCAATATAGACGATAGTATTTCCATTTTTATATGGGTAAGACAGTCACAGGTTAGCTTAAAATTGAGGACTGTAAACAGTTAGACCAGCGGTATATGACAATGACTACCAAGAAGTGGTTGCACATTTCATATGATAATATAAATCATGTAGTCATGTTTTCTACAGGATACATAGATACAGAGCCTACATACAAGCGGTGCGATCGTGCTGCGGCAGACTTGGAAAAAAGATTCGACGTCCCCTCCCATCATGTGTAATGGATTCCATAAGTGAAACATAAAAGTCACCCGATGGACAATACACATGCTCTGCATATGCTCTGCCCTTCCTAAATTAATTGCAAAACATTCACATGCATAAATCGGTTTATTTTCACATTGGTATAATTGAATTAAATGGGTATGTCTAAACACACATAAATGTACGTCTGCTCTGTCATTCCAATTTTTTTATTCATTTTTAAATCTATATGTATATTTCTTATGTTATGTTTTTATTTTGTAGGTTTATTTATTCGGCTACAATTTCAAGTTTACACAGTGTTGTGATTCCTTTTCCTTGATCCTAGTAGGGTACACGGATGGCTGAGCCGTTAGACGGTCGCCTTTCACCTCTGCAACCCGGGTTCGATTCTCGTCCTGGGCAGCATATGGAAAGAGTTCCTACCACTTTACCGGTGGTTTCCTCCGAGTTCTTCGGTTTCCTCCACCATAGAAAAGGTAGGAAGTATACGCCAACATCTGTGCCACGGAGAATGACTCGATAAGTCAATGCTTAATTTCTTTCGCAATCCATGTAAAACAAATGTGTCTATACTTTTATCCTATGTAATGGCCCAAGCTGCACAGTATGGACAATGAAGTAGGGCACACAGCAAGGTGACCACCGTGAGTTTCATTTGCCTATTCGAGGCACACCTGAGGGAATCGACCCCCCCCCCCCCCCCCCACACACACATACACACAACAAGCTATGCAGCAGTAAATGCCACCACATGCCGCACTGCAGGAAGATAATGTTACCTAACACATTTTATATATACGTCAAACATATTATAAAATGTAAATGCTGCTTTTAAAATATCACTTGTGGTTCCAAATGGAAATACATGCACAATGTACTGACATACAGGCCACTATAATATCAAGCATTCTGACAAATCAAAACGTGTCTATTTAAGACAAAAACATGTGAGAGGACGGTATGTTGTCTTTAAAATTTCACCAACATGCCCATTGTGCTCTTTCATCAAATGACCAACTTATTGTTACACAACTTTATTCAGAGATCTATAATTTGCATGTCCACTACCACCACTACATCAGTCAAATTCCGATCGGGACAAGTTTAAATGTGAAGGATTTTTTAAATGGGATTTGTAAAAATGCATTTCGAAAGTAAGCATGCTTGACGGATAATTGGTATTAAAAATGGGAAACAAAACTACTAGATCTGTGGAGTACAGCACACACACCACTCTCTCTCTCTCTCTCTCTCTCTCTCTCTCTCTCTTCTCTCTCTCTCCTCTCTCTCTCTCTCTCTCCTCTCCCTCTCTCTCTCTCTCTCTCTCTCTCTCTCTCTCTCTCTCTCTCTCTCTCTCTCTCTCTCTCTCTCTCTCTCTCTCTCTCTCTCTCTCTCTCTCTCTCTCTCTCTCTCTCTCTCTCTCTCTCTCTCTCTCTCTGGTATATGAGCCTGACCGATTCCGATATTACCGGTACACAGGATTCAGGATCTGTTCGAGATCGGTTTGAATAAACTTCTGACGTTCGGATTCCGTATGAAACGTTCTCACTCTGATTTATTTTTACGGCAGCGAACAACGTGTGGCAGGTCATCACGTGACCTCCTACTCTCACGGCCGGTGACACGGGCTCAATAAGGCAACATATAATAAAATCTATGTGTCCTTTCTTTTTTATACACACGCGTCACAACCTCACAACCACGGCAAGCCCCGGAGCTTACGATATTCCCCGCAAGGCAAAATCATCAATTTGGAGTCATTGTGTGATTCAAAAGCAGCTTATGAGCCTCCTTCTCATGCCAAACGTAAGAAGTTGGATGCACTTTGGGGTTGCTTTGACTTGGCTGAAGACAGATATTTCCAACGAAACAAGTAAATTGGAAGAGTACGTAAGTTCCCCTAGAGCCCCACTTAATGTTAATACAGTAGTTTGGTGAAAAGAGGCTGGATCATGCGGTTTTTTATTACCTGGCCGAAGAAGCTAAGAAGTACCTGTGCATTCCTTGTTCGAGCGTTCCCATTGAATGAGTATTCAGTATCGCGCGTTTGACAATCAATGGCAGGAGAACGGCATTGAAAATGGTGACATGTTCATAAGTTAGGCATGAACAAAATTGTGTATAAATGGAAGTATTAATTAACTGTGAACAGTGTTTGTTCCATGTCCAAGCCGTGCTGCCCTGCCCCGTATGCATAGTTTTCTGTGTGTGTCATAAGAAGCTTTTCAGTACACATGTCAAGTTGCATCGCGTCACTACTCCCCCCCCCTTCCCAATAAACCGAGTTCGAACATTTCTCGGTATCGCACTTGGTAAACTTTTGCCGACGCCGATATATCAGCATCGGTAAAAAAGCAATGATCGGTCAGGCTTTAATACATACATACATACATATATATATATATATATATATATATATATATATATATATATATATATATATATATATATATATATATATATATATATATATATATATATATAGTATAAACATATTTATTTTCTCTGGATTGCCTAATAGTACACAAACACTAATCTGGAGGCTCTCCAGTACATAAAAGGACGCACAGGAATATATACAATACACACTGGACGAGAACAGAAGACTAAATTCACGGCTTGTACCACGAATAATACAATTGATGCCAGATAGTGGAGACTTATAGTTAGATCATATACTAAATTAGTAGATGAAACGTCTAGATTCTGATAAGAATGTCTGAACAGCCTCAAAGATAAATACATTATCAGTGTCTGGCAAGTCCTCACTTCCTTTCAAGAGAATATTTAGTAAAATGTCACCAGAGCACTGAGCTATTAAAGTCGGATTTACACCTGGAGCGAGTAAGTGACACACAGTGTTCAGTAGACGGACCCTTTGCACAGTGAACTTGGGGCAGAACAAAAGGTAATGTTTCGTATCTTCAGTGGTATGAGAGCATGCACACGTTGAGGCTGGAAGGATATTGACATGATGTAGATGGGCATTTAAAACAGAAAAGTTAAGACGTAGCTGCGTGTGGCATATGTTCAGAAAACGACTTCCATGTTTAAAGTATGTGGGCTTTTTGTCAACACTTAAGAGTAATAGATTTAATTTAGATTTAAACTGCGGCAGGGAATTGGTGAGACGAGCATCAACCGGGAGGTTATTCCATAATTTGATAGCAGACGGGAGAAATGAATCGCCGAAGCGATTGGTGGTGAACCAAATTTGGCGTAATTCAGTACGATTTCTCAAAAGGCGCCCAGTAGTGAATGCAACGTCACGAGGAACGAGATCATGTAGGTATTGTGGAGTTAACCTATTGTACATTTTAAAGAAAAGAATAAGTTTAAAGTATTTCCTCCGGTTTGCAAGAGTTTGCCATTCAAGCTCTTCGAGAAGTAAGACACGTGGAGTGTATTTTGTTGCGCCAAGGCAGATCCTGGCTGCCTCATACTGAACAGCTTCTATAGATTGTGACAGGTTTTCAGTGCAATTGTCAAACAGGACACACCCATATTCGAGGATAGGACGAATCATTGTACTGTACGGCCGTATGAGTGTTTGGCGGGAGAGTATATATTTGACTCTGCGTAAAAGAGCAAGCCGTTGGCTGGCTTTATTAACAATACGTGTTATATGCTGGTGCCATGACAAGTATTTGAGAGTGTAACTCCAAGGTGAGTATGTAGAGTGGCCTCAGGTATCGGTGTGTTTCCAAGAAGTAGGGGAGGATGATCTGGCTTATGTCGTTTAGCTGAGAAGGTCATTGAGATGGATTTTATGGCATTAAATGTCATACGCCAGAGCTTGCCCCAACGATAAATTTGTGTAAGATTATAATTAAGGTTTTCAGCTGTGGCCATTGGTTCGTGGACAATTTCAAGAATACTGGTATCATCTGCGAATAAACGGATGTCACAGGTGATGTTGACAGTGATGTCGTTGATGTAAACGAGGAAAAGTAGGGGACCAAGGATCGAACCTTGGGGCACTCCAGCCTCTATAGGGAGCCAAGGTGAGGTCTGTCCTCCAATAGTAACACGTTGAAGTCGGTTTGAGAGATAGCTTTCTATAAATACTAACACAGGATCTTCAAACCCCAATTGTTTCAGTTTAAAAAGTAGACCAGCGTGCCAGACTCTGTCAAAGGCCTTGGATATGTCCAGGAAAACCTTACGGGCCTCTTGGCCCAACTCAAGGCCACTGTAAATAGTATGAAGTATGCTAACAAGTTGATTTATGGTGGAATCGTTTTTCTTAAAGCCAGAGTTTTTAGCAGAAAGTAAATTATTAGAGGTTAGATACTCATAGAAAACGTTATAAACTAGACGCTCAAGAACTTTAGAGACATTACAGAGGAGTGAAATAGGCCTATAATTTTCCTTTGACTGTTTGTTACTTTTCTTAAAAACAGGGCACACGTTGGACCTCTTCCAGGGATCTGGAAAATATGAGTTGGATAAGCAGAGATTGAACAGATCAGTGAGAGAACGTGAGATTGAGGGGGCACAGTATTTAAGAAGGGTGTTGCCTATACCGTCAGGACCACAAGCAGAACTGGTTTTCAGAGATTTTAAAATCTTTTCCACATCATTTACTTGCACTTGAAATATAGACAGCCGGGCCTCGGTTCGGAAGGCAAGGTCGGGCAAGGGCAAAGGATTGTCATCATGCGGAGTCTTACACTGATCAGCAAAATACTTGTTGAAGGTCACTGACTTCTCAATATCAGAAGAAATATTCCTTCCACCGTCAATAAGAGTTGGTATGTTTTGATAAAGTTTGTGACCGAGAATAGATTTGCTAAGGTTCCACCACCTTTTATAGTTTATCTCTCTTGAGTCTAGTTCAGATCGGAGTTTGGTAAAGTAAAGACGAATGGAGTTTTTAATAGCGTTGACTGTAAAGTTGCGTTTCCGTTTGTATAACTGAAAGAGGCGTTCAATATTTTGAGTAGTGAAGAGCATGTGAGGCCGAGGCTTTTGTGTCTGGCATTTATGTCTGTTCCACGCGCGATTGCGCTGCCTTATCAGCCTCTTGATAATACAGTTGATCCAGGGCTTGTTCCTGGGTCGAATAGTGACCAAGCGGAACGGAATAAACTGTTTACAAGTGTCAATAAATAGGTCTGACCAGTATGACACAGTGTCACTTATGGAGTCAAAAACTGTGAAACCAGTTTCCCAAGGAGCTTCAGGGAGTACATTGTTCAAGTTGACAAAATCAGCCCTCTTGAAGTTCCAGACAGAGCGTTTAAAGGGGCGATCCTTGTAATGATTCACAGAAAAAGAGCAAAACACGACAGAATGAACAGAAGAGGATATAGGAGGAAGTATGCCAGAGTTAAGGATATAACCAGGGGAATCAGTTATCATGAGGTCTTGTAGGTTTGCAGAGTACTCCGACACACGAGTAGGTTCGGTTATGAGCTGATGCAGGTTGTTTTGAGCCAGCAGATCAAAGAGGCGCTGTCCGAGTTCACTGTCTGTGTGGGGAGAATCCCAGCTTACACAGCGATCGTTAAAATCACCTGTTATTAGGAGCATTTTAGGGTTAAGTTCGATAGCAGACGAAATGGAGTGAGATAAATTGTCCAGAAATAGGTCTCTCTCTGCGGCAGATTGGCCTGGTGGACGATAATAAACACCTACAATCAGTTTACCAGAAGGAACAGTAATTTCAGCCCAGATACATTCACTACTGGGAGTTTCCAGCTCCGCACATCGTCTGACAGGTAGATTGTCTTTTACATACAGGGCAACCCCTCCCCCCACACCAGTTTCACGATCCTTACGTAGCGGGGTTTGAAAGCCTTCAATTGCCAATAAAGCATCAGGGTAGGAAGTATCGAGCCATGTTTCAGATAAAGAAATGAATTCCAATTTTTCAGACTCCGCCAAAATACTTATTTCTTCGAGTTTACCATCAGATTTTAAGCTACGTACGTTAGCATGACACACAGAAAACTTATTAAGAACAATATTATGAACTGGACCAGGGTTTGGATGAATACTCGTGGAGAGCAACCTAAATATAAGAACCGTCACATGTCTCAGATGGCATAGACATTCGGTAAGTAATACTGCGGCAAATACTATGAGGAACGTAAAAGAGAGGATGACACTATGATCGTGATATGAAAATGTAGACACGTTGGCAGACATGGACAGGAACATAAACCCATCTTTGTTGTGAAATAACCCTACCACAGCTCTATATTAATTTAAACAGATGCCCATTAGGGGGTATCATACTGGTTAATGTCCGTCGCTGAACACTGTGAGACACAACAGAAAATAAATGCATTCATGTTTACAAAAAACCCAATAAGTATATGACAATGTATGCTGGAGAATATAGTCTTCAAAACAACAAATAAAGTAGCATAAACAAGAGCAGGAGAGAGTGCAGAAAACAAAAAGTGTACAGACATGGAAACAAACGAGAGCAAGATCATCACAAGTGTAATGATGTTCATATGAAAATGATTGAAAATCTGGATGTAATTTAAATCGGAGTTTATATATATATATATGTATGTATATATATATAAATATATATATATATATATATATATATATATATATATATATATATATATATATATATATATATATATATATATCAGCGAGCCGAGCAAGCTCTATTACTAAGACATTATTTTTTTTTTTAAATAAGGTAATTTATCAATCCAAAACCATGAACCTACAGTCTATACAACTAGAAAAACGTGGTCACATCCAAATCATCATTTTCAACATTCAGTTGCTCGCCAGCGCAGTGTGTGGGAACCCATTCACGTAGATCATTGATTCACATTCAGCTGTCTTATTCACTGCATTTGGCATCTCGAATTTTCCCGGATTTAACATCATTTGGGTCTTTTTTTTTTTTTTTTTTTTTTGGTTCATCCGAAGTCACAATTTTCTCCAATCATCATAATTTTATTCCTCCATGGAATTTGAAACTTCCGGTTAGCCTGGCCTCATTGTTACTACTAAGTGCGCATGGCAAAAGTTTTAGAATGCCAAACACTGTGTCACGTAGATATCTAGGGCTGGCTTTTTGCATGTAAATCATGACGTAGAGGCTTTTGGAATAAAAAATACTGCTGAATGCTCCGCTCACTACATCTAGCTTGAACCTATTTCCATATAATTACCTCTTTAGTTTGTATTGCCTTCATACCAACCTGTTATTTCTATCGTACTACTCGTTGTGTCATGACTACATTGCACATTATACTGAACAGAAATCCAGCTTTCGAATTATAATAATAGTTGCAAAGAATACAAATTTAAAAGTAAAATACGACCACACCTGACCTTGGCCTGAAGAGCTCTGCATTATGAATGCCATTTTAGGCCTGTTTTAAGAACCTACTGAATGCATGTACCTTGCCACTAATACTATGTGACTGTGTTTATCTCCGATATCCATGAATCCTCAAATCCACGGAAGAAATGGGAAAATAGTTTCCTTCAGGTACATGTATTTTTGAATCGAATGTGAGGTGTTTTCGCAACAGTAATGATGTCAAATAGTCATGTAGATGATCAGCCAGAAAGATGCGAAGTCATGATTCATGAATGATGCCAAAATACCCCTGGGCAGATCATGAAGCTGGGCCTGGACTTTTTGTAAGCTGGTATGGCCGGTGAAGGCACGGTGTGCAATTACTCCCTTTGCTGTGGCTGTGAAACTTTCACCCTTTCAAACTACACCCTACGGACCGATGTGGCTCTTTCACTGTAAGGGTCTATACCTTTGCAGCTGCTTACTTGTGTTGATAATGCTCCTGTCGTCCTGGTAGCAGGTTAACCCGATTTCTGCAATCCGTAGCTTGCATGCGAAGCCCCATCGAAAGGCTTTCCTCAGAGTGATCGCTGCATAAAACGCTGTAATCGCTTGGCCCTTCCTGGTTTCCCATCTTTCCCTCAACTAAGTCACGCCATTTGGTCCGCTAGGAATCGGTGAAAAATGCGGGTGTTCTCACACCATATTGGCACACAGCGACCGGGCATGGCACCGTGCTATTAGAAATCAACTTATACCATATAAAAATGTAAACACAAATGAATAAGGACTGCGTACCAGTTTTGACAAAAGAAAAAAAGACGGGCCTTATTTAAATCTTTCCAATTTGTAATGGCTGCTGCCGCGGGTTATGAAACCCGAGGTCGAAACTTTTGTGTAACTTAACTGACGTCACTTCCTCAAAAAAAAAAAATAATGTGAGGGAACTACTAAGGCTTGTGTTTCAAGGCTTCCCGAAAGTAATGGAAAAAAGTGTTGTTTTTTTTCGATAAACTGAGGAAAAGTAAGAATGGGACAGATACTTGTAAACAAAATCAACCATATCATACATCTATTTACTGCAGGACATAGCCTTTAATCTGAAACACAGCTTTCAACAGTATCATTACTGCCCCTCATTTCCTTATTACCCTTATTTGCAGTGTCACTGAACGCTTAACATGCACCTCATTCGTGCGTCTGTTCCTCCCGACATCTTACTGAGTGCGTAGGCAACACTTTGCATGCTGCGTTCAGCTGTCAACTGCGTATATGGATATTGCATTGATTTGATCTCTGTTGGTCAAGTTATGCACTCCAAGAAAAAGATTCATAAAGCCTGAAGGAGGTAATTCCGATTGTTTGTCTCTTTACGTACTCGAATGAACTTATCATGTATCAATGGGGCAAAAAGTATCGACCCAAATGTTCAAAAAGTGAGCACTTAAAACCTGACTTGCTGCACGCTATGATATCTCAGTGGTGATCTGACAGGGAACTTTGTTCACATTTACCGTCTCTTACCTTTTTTATTGCGACCTTACGGTGCCCCCTGAGAAACAGAGCTAAGAAAATGACGTGGCAAGCGCCAATGGGTCTGCTTTTGCCATCACTCGGACTGGCTGGGCGCAGGGCATGCTTCTAGCTGTAACCTAGAAGGAGACGGGGATGAAAGTCAGATCGAAGGGGAAAATATATATCCACCTGTTGCAACGGGGACGCGGGGCATCGGAAATATACTGAACCAAACAAATAACGCAACCCTTAAACTTTTTAACTTAAATATTTATTGTTACTTTCATATCACAGAAACAAATTAGATCCATATTATGCAGTCTTTTTGGCATAACATGTGAAAAACAAAAACTTGAAACTGTCAATGAGGGCGCCACCAGCTGGCAATAAACAGGGCAACATTGATTTGTAACGTTCACAAATTGGCATGTCCACTAATACTGTGTGTGACCACCATCAGCATTTGTAACTGCTATGGAACGTCGGCGCATGGATGACACTAGCCGCTGCACCATCTGCTGGGGCACACGATCCCACTCTTCTTGAAGAGCCTGGCAAAGCTGCTGGCGGTTGTCGGGTGCTGGATCCCATCTCCGAACACGCTGGTCAAGGTAGTCCCAAAGATGCTCAATGGGATTGATATCAAGTGAGAAGGCTAGCCATGGCAAAACGTTAATTCCTTCTCCTTGCAGAAAATCCATCGTCAGTCTAGCAGCATGGGGCCGAGCATTGTCCTGTTGAAGCAAGTGGAGTTGGTGGTGTCTAATGAAAGGGACAGCAACAGGCTGAAGGATCTCATCCCTGTAATGGGCAGCGTTAAGATTGCCTTCAATGAAAATTAGCTGGGTTTTGGCTGTGAATGAAATTCCACCCCACACCATCACTGATGCACCTCCAAAATCGATCTGTTTCCAGCACATAGGCATCTGAGTAGCGTTCTCCCCTTCGTCGCCAAACACGTGTCCTACCATCTGCATTATACAGGGTGAAGCGGGATTCATCGGTGAATAGCACATCCCTCCACTGTTGATGGGTCCAGCGAGTATGGGCAGTAGCCCATTGTCGTTGGGCTTGCCTTCTTGCCTGTGTCAAAATTTGACCCCTGTAAGGACGCCTGGCATGTAGATGGTGTTCTTTTAGTCTATTACGGACTGTCTGGGCAGATATTCTGTTATTGGTTCTGCCAGGTGTCTGTTGTACAGTTCTAGTGGCTGGTCGAGTTCTGTTCCGCAGATGTGACACCCTGATGTGTCTGTCTTGTGCAGGTGTGGTTTCTCTTGGTCTCCTAGGACGCTGTCTATCAGCTGTGGCCCCAGTCTCCTGGAATCTTGTAGCAAGTCTGGATATAGTGGATTTGTGGGCTTGCAGTCTTCTTGCCACCTCTGCTGCAGATAAACCAGCCTGTAGCATGCCAATTCCTCTCTCCCGATCTACTGTTGATAATCGACTCATAGTTCTTGGAATACTGTGCCAAATGAATCCCATGCTGCCCTTTTATTGTCCGTGAGGGGCTACACCCAACCAGTAAAGGTGAGAATGTTTTAGTCATGTGGGTAACACTGAATCCTGCAGTTGTCCTTGATTCAGCACAACCACCAAACTTTGAAAGCCTCATATCCTCGCACACAGTTATGCTTGGGCTGATTTCAATGTGGCCTTTCCCTGTCCCAGAATCAAAGACTTGGCAACCTTAATTTCAGGTGTCAGAGACTTGCGTAAAATAGCCTGCTGTAGTCACTCTTGATTCATGACAATGACCCCATGGCAAGGTCAGGGTACTCGACCTTGAGGTAACACTACTTGGTGCATTATTTTAGACTGATTTAACAACGGTTCGTATATTTCTGAACTTTAAATACAGTTCCGATGAGAAAATATACCCAAATGAAAAAGTTGCCTTATTTGTTTGGTTCAGTATAGCAAATGTTGGCAATGGGGTATACTGAGGTTAATTGACTTAGTCGGCTCACAAATAACCCGAAGCCATTTAGATCCGCAAATATACCCTTATAGATATTGTGTGCACCATGTACCGCACGTGTCTGTACATATATTTCCCTGGCCACAAGTTGGTGCATTCAGCCAGTTGTGGGCACTGTGGCATTTTAAAGTTGGAGGCTCGTGGCTTTTTGCCCTTGTATATGTTTATATATATATATATATATATATATATATATATATATATATACATAAACGGTTATTTGGTACCGGTACATTCAATAATTCTAGTCCTTTTAACAACCCAATAGACGGGAGTCAACATGTTTACGCCAGGGAGTAGGCTTAAACACAGGGAGTTGAATCTGGAAGAAATAAGTAGGTCCTCTAATAGCCATAGAAAGCTTGCGGTATCAACGTCACGGAACTTGCCTTAAGGACAATTGGGACACCAAAAACCTTTGTTGTGCCATTATGAGATTTTAATGGTTTCCACAAGACGAATATCCTTTTCGATAAGTTAGCAAAATTTTAAGTTCCTTACTGAAGTGGATATATGAAAAAATAAAAAAACAAAAAAACAAAAAAACAAAAAAAAAAAAAACCAGCCCCCCCCCCCCCCCCTACACAGAAGCATGTGGACAACTGAACGTCCATATGTTATCCTTTTGGTTTTCAGCGGACAACCAGAGCAACGTCATCCGTTAATCATACTTAATCTGTCACGCGGCTACAGTTAGCAATTAAGGACCCATGGGAAAACGATTGTGGCCTCCCGGCGCCGCAAAATCAGGCTGCATGCCGAAAGTGTGTTTGTGGACAGGAAAATTGTGCAAACATGCCAATATATCACCAATTTAGTGGTTTACTTTATAGTTACCTTGCTTGTTTTGCATTCAAATGAAGAAAGACTTTAAATGTTCAGGAGCAGTGGTAATCGTGAGATGATGTCTCTGGCTTCAAAGGTCGTGACACGATGGAGGCCCTGCACACCGAAGAGAGGCGTGAAAAACTTGCACTTTAATCAACAATATCCATGCACATGATAATATTTTATCCAAACTCAAGCATGAAATAAATTACAAATGAACCCATCAAAATAAGCATAAACGTGAACAACAGAGATAAAACCGATACAAAAAAATTCAGGCTTGAAAGAGAAATGAAACTCATTGAGAAAAAATAAACAATTACGAAATAATGACAAGCTAACTTGTTAAAGTATGGAGACAAGTCTAACACGCTTACTACATAAAGAATACAGACAAGTCCTGTTTTCATTTCCACAAATTGTGCACTGACGGAATCGAGTTTGGTCGGGTTTCACGATTAGTGGAAATGAGCACAGGATAAAAACGCAAGTGGATCAAAGAATATGGTCTGATTGACAATTGAGAAGAGTTGTCATACGGATAATGTAACGGAACGAACTCAATTCAGGATGGAATACCCATTTGAATTTGGCGTGGAATGGACTTTTTGCCCGAAATGGATTTTGTGGGACATTTGCGACAATTATAAGCGTGTTGGTGTGGATATATGTAGATTTCAATTGATTTTCTATGTGATAAACCTGTAGAAAAGTTTTGGAATGAACTGGTGAGTCACAGCTTGTTGGTGTGTACAGAAACGGAGACACCATGCCAAACGTGAAGCGGGCTGGTGGTACAGATGTGAGCTTCCTTTCAAACCTTTTTATGTGGGAGCTCCATGTGACGACGTTGTCGTTTTAGGTCCAATCTCCACCATCTGATTAGCACAAATAATTGACTACACAAATGAATACAAAGTATTTTGTGGCAGATATGGCCCTATTGGGTCATTGAAAGCATAGATGTTCAAGGTTCACCCTTTTTACCCACCCACCCCCACCCCCACCCCCGCGTATTAGCAAAAAAGCTTGACTGGCTGAACGTTACGAGCGCCTGTGGCCCCACCCAAGCAAAGCAACACAACTGTCGTTGCCAGGATTAAGGTCATAGGACCCAAAGGCCGCGTCCATGACGTCACGCTTTGAAACGAAATTGTCCCTGTCCCCGTTTGACAGATCGCTAAATAATGTTTTCTGCACTTCAACGGCTCTTTTATTCATGTGATTGGCCAATAATTGATCGACAACCTCATGAAATATTAAAGGACGATGTTTACTGACAAAAAGGGTGCCTCGGAGGTCCATGCTTGGCCCCCTTTTGTTCATCATGTACACTAACGAATCATGACTTGCGTCATCTAAATTCGACTCTATTCTTTATGCAGACGATCCACCTTTGATAAAGCCCCTTTATTCCGCTAACACCACCGCATTCACAGGCAATTTTGTTAGCTCTCTATAAAAAATAAATGAGACGAACTGACAAATGTGCACAATTGGCTAACAGTAAATAAGTTGTCTTTAAACATAGCTAAACTTAAGTACATGATTTTTCATTTTCCCCTACTTAAAATTAATTTTTGCATTAGATTAAAAGATAAATGATAGCTTAACACCAAAAGTACCAGAAATAAATTTATTATTTGCATAATTCTTGATGAAAATTTAAATTGGCAATCATATATTACACATGTAGTGGCAAATTATCATAGGTTATAGGAATTTTCGAAAGATCACACACATATCTACCATCTCGCACTTTCCAGACCATGTATTTAATTGTTTATTTTTCCCTCATTTGAATAATGGTATTCTTTGCTGGGGTTACTCATGCTCCCGAATCTTTAGACTTAAAAAATCTGTAGTTCAAATTATATGCCACGAAAAAAACCAAAAACAAATATGTGCTCAAACAGACCCTCTCTTCAAATTACTTAATAATCTCAGTCAGGGAAACAGCTGCTTTACATACAGACAGAGAAATATCACAATTTTTCCAGAGTTTCCCAATTAGTCACACATCCCAGTGCATTGCGAGCTGTCTGGAGAACCTCCTATGAATGTATGTCCCCGTCTAGCTTATTCCACATGTTTGCCAGTGTGTGAGTCACCCTAAAACAGGCCAACTCAGTGTCTTTGCGGTGACCCTACAAGGTATCCATTGAACTCAGTGATCCAACACACACCCACTGAATACAGTGACCTCTCCAAACGAAGACAAACAGCCATAAACATTTTAATTAACACCACCTGGTGAACAAATTAAGAGTTAGGAGTCCTGAAGTGTGTTCCTATGCCATATAAAAGCAATCGGGTGAGCGGAAGCTTTTTTTTCAGATTTGCCTCCCCCCCAAAAAAAAATAAAAAATAAATAAACAATAGAAAATTAAATTAAAAAAAAAAAAGTTTCACCGAAGTTAGGTCATTTGAACAAATTTTGTAGAAACCACCCAAAACACATTGCCACTAATTTTGAAGTGAATATTGATGTCTATTTCGGAGAAGAAGTAAAAAATGTGAATTTGCATTAGAATGCCCACTGACTGACAGAATAATCAATAGGAAAGGTGCATTTACCGATAAGTACATAAATAAAAAACAAACAAACAAACAAACAAAAAAAAAAAAACAAAAAACGAAAACAAAAACAAAACAAAACAAAAAAAAAACCAAAAACAAACTAACAAACAAAAAAAAGACCAAACAAACAAACAAACAAACAAACAAACAAACAAAAGATAAACCCTAAAAAAAAACAAAAAAAAAACGGGTAAGGGGCACAACATTGCCACATGGTCAACAGTTTTGTTTAAACCTTCCCGAAGAAACGTATCACACACGATTCAGTTCATTCTGAGTGACAGCTCTCGAGAAGTTAAGGGTATATATCAGGTTACGCGTGAGTCTTACAAATGACTTAATAAAAGTCTGAAAATACGTTAAAAGTAAGATAAACTATATATTTCCTGAAAGCTAATAAATCTGGAAATAAGTTGATAGCATTTTCATTTTTACAAGTTCTTCTGTGTTGACACAACAATCAGGTAAAGTGATCACAAAAAAATCACACAATTATTAAATCTACTTTTTTATTTTGAGCTTGAGCATGTGCATTTCTGTTGCAAAAGCTAGCAGACATGATTTTCTACACAAACGTGTCTCATTTTTGTCATTGTTTGCGCTATTGTGGAGATACTCCCGTTTAAAGTTGAAAAGATGACATTCCATTCTTACATCAAAGGTTTTGACGTTTGGCTCGCTGTGGAGGGAAAACCACTCAAGATAGAAAAAATCTGAGACACGTTTTTAAAGATTACATTCTTGTGAACAGTTTGCCACAAACCCCAGGTCTTTATGAGCAAAACTGACGAAGTTGATTTCACTAGAAGTTGAGAAACAAAGGCCAGGAATGATGCCAAGAAAAACGCTTTCAAAGCAAATGCCGACTTCAATAGGACTTACGCTATTCTTTGGGCCTTTGATCGCAATGACACCTTGGTATTCCGTTACACACTCCTACCTGTTGAGTAAATGGACAAGTTTGGAGCATCAAACTTGAAAGAATGCTTTATTTTAGAGGTTTTACATCGAAAAATGTTATAATCATGCTCATCTGTCACTTTGGATTCCATGTTGGGGTTTCTCAAGTTTAACCTGATTGGCCGACAAATGACTGACAGGTGGTTACGGGGCAACCGGGTTCTACGATGTTTGCCGTCTGGCGTGGGGCGCAGTAATGGCAGTATAAGTGTCAGTAAATCGGAACTTCAGTCTCAGTTCAGAAAGTTTCTATCAAGTTCACAGGATCGTTGCTTACATTTGTGTGATTAGAAAGTGCTATTGCAAAGATGCCGAGAAAGAAAAAACCTAGGGGCAGACCGATGCCCGCGTCAGTTGCAAGTGAACTCAAAGCGTCTGATCTAGGATCATACTACAATCAGTTCCCTCCAGTGGAGACGACCCTGCAACCCGACGTGAGCCTCACGGAGACCCCGGGCGAGTCTGGCATTGCATGGTCAGGGTCGAACGAAGTCGCGGCCAAGGTCACGGATACTGATTCGGTGAACACCACAACATCCACAAGCCAACCCGGTCTGGACAAACGCTTCTGCAGTGCTAGTTCCCAGAAACTCGGAGACTTTGTGGTCCACGAGGCTAGATCTACAGATTGCTGTGAACAAGGAGATGTGAATGAACAGGCAGAGGGATACCGATTATGGGACTGTTCTCAGTTGCAGGCTTGTATTGATGCCGCTGCTGTGTGTGCAACTTGTAAAGTTGGAACTCTGAAACTGAGCGAAAGAACAAATATTGGAGCAACAAGAGGATGGAAGTCTGAGTTTATATGGATATGTTCAAACGAGAGTTGTACACAAAGCGTTAATGCGGTTTGCCTGCCCAGCTGATCGTAGTCTGCTTGTGCGGAGCGTGCGCAGAAGCGCTCACACCTGCTGTATGTAAATGAGGCTCCTGTTGGATTCCTGCAGGGTGGAGCTTAGAAGCTTAGCTTGTCCCCAGCCGAAGCCGCACCAAACAGTGAGAACCAGGCCCAATACTTTTGCCAAAATTCACAATTTTCCTTTACACAACCTGAAATCTCATTCCGGCATACAAAACTTAAAGGAAAAGTGCATAACATGTGTGAAAATAGCAAAAATGATGGTTTAACCCATTGTAACCTGATATATATCCTTAAAAGGAGCAATAACACACAAAAAAGTCATTAAAAAAATCGAAGCGCCACCTGGTGAAAAATAAGAAGAAGGAGTGTTCCTGTGTGATATCAAATCAATCGGGGCAGCAATTTCAGGGAAGAAGATTTTTTTAAAAATTCCCCCCCCCCCCGAAAAACAACAACAACAACAACAACAACAGCAACAACAACAACAACAACAACAAATGAAACATTTAAAAAAACCCAAAACAAAAACCAAAAATAAATTAATAAAATGAAATAAATTAATAAAATGAAATAAAGTAAATAAATGAAATAAGACGAGAAAAGGAATCAGCAAAAATTCAAAAACCACTGGAGCGTGACCACTGGAACCAACTTGATACATTGCCACCACCATTGAAGTCCATCTGGCTGACGATTTTACGGAAGTATATTATTGACGATGGACGACG
>CAXHWN010000129.1:0-27500 GCA_964020975.1 Hermodice carunculata | reverse complement strand
TGACAAAACTCTGGGGTTTGCTAATAACTAAATTTTGCAAGGACAAAAGCCAGAGATTTGCTTACAGATCCCTGTGTTTGGCTATTATTCCCCGTGTTTCAAATAACAGAGACGAAAGCCGAGGTCTGGTGACAAACCCCAGACTGTGGGGTGACAAATCTTGGGGTTTGTAACGAAACACATGGCTTGATGTTCAAACCCAGAGTTTCATAACAAAACTTTGGGTTTGGAATCACAAAACCATGGTTTTGTGCATGAAACCCTGTTTTTTTTGGGGGGGGGGGGTTGAGAATTTTTGGAGAATTCAACTTCTATAAATTATCCAGAATATCTGCGTGTTTCACGTTTTGCATATTACATTTCGCCAGACACAGTTTTGCGTTTCGCGGGATAAAATGTTCATATCACGTTCTTCAGAATAATTATTAACGCTTTACGGATTTTTTTATGGTTTGTGTAACTCGCACCAGACTCACGTTTTGGATGTCAACAAGGCCGTCCCATATTTCAGGTCACGATCAGCGCCCTGTCGACCATATCTCCTGGCCGATACATGCTCTTTGTGTCAATTATAGGGCATGTTGTTTGCAGTTTTTGAATCATATACATGATCAGTTCTTGACTTTTAGTTAGGAAACGTGTATTTTGGCAAACTCTTTAACCTAACAATTATTTTATTACACATTTGACAGGATTGAAGACAGTTGCCTTGATGATCACACTTGGAGATACGATACATAACTTTGTGGACGGCTTGGCCATTGGTGCCGCCTTTTCTCAGGATATAGCAGTTGGTATATCCACATCCTTGGCGGTGTTCTGTCACGAGTTGCCACATGAGTTAGGTAAGGGGCTACGAGCATTCTGTCGAGTCTTGCTTGCATGAGTAAATCCATAACCACAATACCGGCTTGATCCAGTTTCCAGAAGCCATATCAAATGCGACCAAAGGCATTACACCACAAACTTCATAATGATGAAAGGCAATACAACATTTTTGTGCGCTTGTGCTCTTCAATGTATATACAGGTTGCCAAGTGCTTACACTCTGTTATGGTATCAGTCTGATTGTCTTTCTAGTTAAGAAATTGAACTGAGTGAAAAAGGACTTTTTGCAAAGGTGAGGAATTATTAAAGTTGAGCAATCCCTCAACATATTTTTCTGTGTCTGTTACGTGTATTGCAACTGCAAACATGTCTGCCTGGTCTCTTTTTGATAAACGAATGGCCGCAGTGGGTACCTGCCACGCAAAATGCATACACGCTGCGTATTGTGCCATTCCTAGTTATTGCTTATGTACATTTATGGCATTTTTGTCAAATGCCTAGCGTTTGCCTGGGGCGGAGTTTTTTGGGGGTATTCGAACTGTAACGATTGATATTGCAAGGTGTGGAAGCGAATGAGTTGGGAGAAGTTATGGGAGGCTGGCCAGCCCCGTCTCATCCTTAGAAACTTTTTGCAAAATAGAAAATGGCTCTCTCTCTCTCTCTCTCTCTCTGTTGCCACAGTTAGGTGCATTTTAACGGTTAAATTTGTTTTATAATATTTTTTTTCCTGAGGAATGTGCGGGTTCGAATCCCAACCCGCTATCCGTTCGTTTACCGTCTTGTTCCAACCTAGCTGGCGCATGACTCAAGCCATGCTTATCGTTTCTTTCCACAGCCAGTTGTGGAGAACTTTCATCATCATTGTTGCAACTCGTTTCATGTTGGTCAATTATATGAATACCAATCTGAATGGTGAAAGTGTGTTATAGCTGAATGTCAAGTTGAGTCATCACTTAAGCAGTCGCTTGGCGTAGATTTTGATGAGAGGATCCAGGAAAGGCCATAACATTGATTATGAGTTTCAAAGAGACCATAAAATAGAAGTTTATGATTTGATTATAAATAAATGCAATACAACTTGTGAGTGAGATCAGTTGTCATCTAAAAATGCCCAAAACAAGAAGAACAGCCAGCCCCTTCAGGTACTTATACCAGCCATACTTGGTCATGTGATAACTCAACTTGACATTCAGCCATAACAAACATACGTGAGAGAAAAAAAAAACTGTCCCGTGAGAAACAAAACCCATTGTTGTGTGACGAAAGCCTTTGTAGGTATCATATCTGTCAATACATTGGTTGTTAGGAAACGTGTAAACAAGAGTAATTTTAAAAATAGTTCGAATCTGTATGTAAATTATACAATATTGTAAGCGCTTTTTTTTAAAGAACATTTTTATTTCCTCAGGTGATTTTGCAGTTCTCTTGAAGACAGGTCTGAGCTACAAAAAGGCTCTCCTTTTAAATATTTTTTCGGCCCTAACGTGTTTTGGTGGACTTTACATTGGCATAGCCATTTCCCAGGATCCTGTGGTGAGACAGTGGATATTCGCCGTCACAGCTGGAATGTTTTTGTATATAGCCCTAGCAGATATGGTAAGTTAGGATGGGTGGCATTGGCAGAGCAGACGTGTATCTGCGTGCCGCGGGTGAACAGAACTCTTTTACATTGGAGATGCAATAGTTCTATGCAGATATCGTAAGATATTCTCAGAAGTCATCTGTAAACATAACTGTGACGGTCTGTTGTCAGAGTTGTCTTCTTCTTCTTGATATATAAGAAATAAAAGATAATTGATGGAAACTGCATAAGCATATTTTTGGTTGACACAAAATCAAACAAAGAAATGAAGACAAGGCAGACAATTCATGCTGCAACTACCTGTGTGCTGAAAACACTGATGCAAATCAGCTATGCTGTTGTTGGTACTGAAAAGAAAGATCTTAATAGCAACTTTACATCTGACAAATCTGCCCATGGTACAGAATACACAGTCACCGTGAATTAACATGTAGAAAAGTTTCAAATCAATCAAGTCACATGTAGAAAAGTTTCAAATCAATCAAGTCACATCTTGAAATTTAGCGATTACCAGTTGTCGAATGTGTTCATGAGTTTTTTTGTTGTTTTTTCAGCTGCCAGAACTCTCCAATTCTCCAGTAAAAAATCGTTGTAGGTCCTTTTTAATTCAGAACCTTGGATTTCTGGTGGGAATTGGTTTGTTAACCTTAATCGCAGTTTTCGAGGAAAGAATATCGATCACTCTGGGTTAACAGGTAAGACACTGTCAATACTTTAATAGATATCAAACACCCTGGGATAAAAGGGGAGTGATTTTTTATGAAAGATCGTATTACCTGTGAATCAAACATTAATAGAGATATACTAAAATTTCAGTTCATAGGTTTGAATGGAATCCCACGGGAGTAATGTGAATAAGTCACATATTTCAGATAATGCCCACCCGGTTGGGGATAATTTTGTGCGTCTCGAGGTATTTTGGTAAGGATTTATGTAGGATATCCCGACCAAATTTGCAACTTCTATGCCTAATACAATCTGAAGATATGAACAGAACTTTTTAAATGTTAACATGGCAGTCAATGGATTGTGTTAACATTCAGATCCTGACTACAGGCGATAGATATCTGCCCCAAAATGGCCGTTTCACATGGCCTTTTTTTTCTAAAACTCATTCTCTGATTTTAATCGAGCAAAATCTGACCTGACCTTCTCTTTAAACTGTTGCGGAAAAATATTATCAAGGATTTTCTAAGACATGATCAGTTCTTTTTTTAAATCACATCAAATGAAGAGTTCTGCAAACTTTGTGATTTTAAAAAAGTGGAATTTTAAAGCATCCAAGAAAATAAACAAATAAAAGCAGATAAATATATGAAAGCCCCATGATTGGTGTGTTTTGAAGATACGTGTGTTGCAATCATAATGACGCAACATTAGTCATTACATGGTGAATATTTTTTAAAATAAATTCAAACTTTTACAAATACCATATTTTTTGCCCAGATCACTTGTGTTTATGCAGCAATTTTAAATTTTGAGGTCCATTTCTACTGCAGCCAGATTTTGCAATGGCATGCGGTCCATCAAGTATATAGGTTTATTATTTGAGAATGCATATGCCTGTATCTGATATTTGATGTAGAAGTAAAGTCATTTTGGCCGGTGGGACATTACCTTAACATTTCTGCAGGCGCTGGAACCGAAAGGCGCCGTCTCCGCACACGTTGGGTGATTATCCCTGCTCCATTTTACAGTGTTTGACACTACAAACAGCATCCATTGGATAATAGAAGGACTAGGAAAAGTTATATGGCGCTGTTCCTTCTAACTATAGCTTAGCCGGTATATTGTCCAGTAAAATGCCAAGATAACGACAGGAGAAAGCACACTGAGCAAACGGGTTTTGCGTTGTTTTCTGACCCTATTATGGGTGTGGTTTTGGGGAGTTTTGTAATTGCATTTATGCGGCATTTTGTTTGTATTTTACTTGAATGCAAGGTACGTCAAAGATCAATTGTCCAGGAATTGTTTATTTGCTCATTTTGATATATTCCGCTGTTTATTATTATAAAAAGTTTCTATTGTCACAAAACGACCAGATATTGTGCATTTTGTGTTTATTAACACTTCATTCAGCAAAAATCTAGGGACCATATTTTCCATGACATAACACCAAACTCAAAATGGAACAGAATGTCAGGGCACCAAAATGGCGTGAAGGGGGGAGGCAAATATCACTCTCGATGCTTTGTCTGCAGGATCAAAATAACAAAGCTGTTAGTAGTGTTGTATCAGCATACAGGATATATTTTGGTTTTAAACTGTCGAGAGTATTAGATATTCTAACCTTCAACATGCGAGAGGAGAAATTTGCGGGTTTCACTTTCTGTACTTTTCATTATTGCGTGACAAAAAAATGAAAATAAAGGCAAGGGATAACATACCCCAAGTGCCGTGGCAAACCAATATTTGAAGTACGTTCTCCTCACTATATTGTTGGATTTTATATCGCCTGTGCTTTTGATCTTTAACAGTTGCCCGATTAATAAAAACTGTATCATCTTTATGTCTTACAGGACTGAGCCTGAGAACAACAAGGAAATGGCGGATGAAGAACGTAAATCCAGGCTAAAATACTAACTTTCTCTTTGTAACAAAAATAATTATATTTATGGCAGCCTATTTGAACATTGAAGCTAATTTATGAATGTTAAAATGATATTCACTATATAAAACTAGCTTATGTTTATATGTATAGACATTGATGTATTGAGGATAGCTTTTATACTCGGATCTGCCATGTCTCATCCAAACGTTTTATTGTGGAATAATGTTTCTACGGAAGGACACCAAATTTTTATTACTGTAACGAACCAATATCTTTAAAACGTGTGTACAAACATAAATTAAATTGATGTGAAATGAGAACTATAATTTGATGTACAGAAAATGAAGCTTGTATGATTTGTCAGAATCAATTTAATTATAGAAAGAAGATGAATAATCCATTTAGTGCAAACCTGTGTAAGCTGCACTTGAATTTTTCAATGCCGATAAACAGGCCACAGTTCTTGCGGTATCACATTTCAGAGTTGCAATGCATTAAAGTGGCGCAGCGCCCTGTATTTCATCTTTTTCATGGCCAATACTACATTACTTTGATAAATTTTCAATGAATTGTATGTTTTGGCACAGAAATAAAATGACAATAGAAGAAATGAGTGCTTCGAAATTATAAAATGATCAAAGAATTGAAGAATTGATATCGAGTTTATGATTGTTTTGTTTAACAGTTGAATCGAAGTGAACATCGTTGGTGCCAGTATGAGTAAATTATTAGTCTTACCGGGACTTACTTAATTGATAAGGAAGTCGTTTAGGTAAATAAAAGAAAATTGTGAATGCGAAGTTGTAAATAATAATATATGATGAGGATGACCTCTCATTGCAGTGTATGCTTGTAACGTGGATAGAAAAAAATCATGTGCGAATATGAGTAAATTAAGAGTAAATGTTAAATGGTTTGCCACATGTAGATATAGATATTTCGCTGTGATGATCCCTAGTTGTCGTTTACACCGTATTTTATTTTGCACACAAATATAATGGGTATCTGGAAGTGCAGCAAGGAATGTCAGAGGTACTGAATTTTATGGCGGCAGCACTGAGCTCCCGGGCCTTTTAACCGTTTCGACCAATGAGATGTTTGTTTATCTATACATGTGACAGATATATGTGACGCCATCCGTAGTCCATATTTTATTGCCTTAACTAAATACCACCATATATGGATCGTTGAGAGTATACCGCGTTTGTGATCACTAATGTGTAATTTGTCACTTCTCATTTCATTAATGTACATATATTTCCCAAGTCATAAAATTGTGAACTGCTTTATACTATGCGCAATTGCACTGCCTGGGCGGGATATTCAGACAAAGGATAATGTCCTTAGGGGCAGTCATGTACTTGAAGCTGTCCGACATTCGTTGGCAGCATATGTATATATACATCTTGTTCCCTAAATACAATGTACATACATGTAGGCTTCACATCAGGAAAGATACACCTCACACATTACCAGTGCAGTGCAACTGAGCTGTACGTCAAGACTTGGGGTATTGCATTTATCTTGAATCTTTGTGTTAATTTACATAAATTCATAATCCATATACGCAATACAGCAAGCGCCTTTAAAATGTATGAGGAGACATGCTGTAGTGAATTTTGTATGTTAATATTGAATGATATTCACAGCATAAATATACCGAGTTGCATAGGAAAATTGTAATATATGCTCAGACTTTTGTACTGAGGTACCTTAAGTGAAATCTACAAAGGTTTTCACCAGGTGCTGCAGCTGCCGTATTCTAGCTCTGCTGACGTGTCAGTCGTCGGTCGTCTGTCCTCCGTCCATTAACAATTGACATTTTCAGGTTCTTCTCCAAAACTATTTGTCAGATGTATTTACAACTTGATGGGTGTGTGTCTTTTGAGATGGCTACCAAGCTAGTTCACACAGTCAAGCTCCATCCATTTTGCGAGTTTTCTGTTTTTATTTTGTGGGGGGGGGGGGGAGTATTTTGGCAAAATTTTTAAATATCTTCTCCAAAACAACTTCGCCAAAAGCTTTGAAATTGCATGGGAACTTTTTTGGGACCCTTAAACCTGAATTTGTTCGACAGGGAGCCTTTTATATATATATATATATATATATATATATATATATATATATATATATATATATATATATATATATATATATATTGTGAATGGGTGTTTAAGCTTTTTTTATACTCCTCCCCCAAAGCCATCCCTCAGATGATGCTCAAATTTGATGCAATTGTAACCTGTGAAAGAGTCAAAACACAGCTATTCACCGGATGCTGTTAGTATTGATCGCTAATTTGTAACGAATTTTTCGATGAAATATTCTATTTCTTTCACATTTGGTATGCTTTTTTACTTCTCCCAGACCGTATGTTGGATTCTTTTCAACCTAAATGAAAGTATACATGCACTCAACATGCACCAGATTTGATGACTACACGGTGCTTTGGTCACTTTCTTATTTTCAATGAATTATCAAAATTAAGGAAAATCGTTAAATGTATAGGTACATGATAGCATTGGTACAACAGAAACCGCAGCAAATCTGACACGTTGGCTTATTTGACGGTAATGGTGGAGCATAGGCCCATGGTTACTAATGAACACTTGTAGGAAAGCAACGGTATTGCGGTGATAATTTGAGAACTTTCTGATTAAATATTCGTATATTGCACTAGCGGATGAACCTCAACAAGGGCTAGATGCTGATTGCAAACGAGTTACTTCAACCCATTTGCCAAGACAACAGGGCATGTTTGTTGCTTATTCTGTTGCATCATTTAATCAGTTTTTCAGAAAATTTTTACACTTGTGTATGAGCTACTGTGTGTGACAACGTATACATCATTAGGTTTCGTTTTCATAGCTCATTACACATACATGAACTCCCATATGGTACGATTGCAGATATACCAATGTTAGTCGCACACAAGGGCCAGATGGGCAAGGGACTAAAATGTTCCAAACATTATGTAAGCCGTAACCAATATCTGTTGAAAACTTGGGGTGGGGGGTCATTTTTGTTTTTGTTTTTGTTTTTGTTTTTGTTTTTGTTTTTTTTGTTTGTTATTTTGTTTTTGTTTTTTTTCAGTTTTTTTTTGTTTGTTTGGGCTTTTTATGCTTTTTTCGGTTCTTTGTGCTGGTTTTTTTTTCTATTTGCCTTTTTTTGGGGGGGGGGGGAGTGGAGTGTTTTTGGTTCGTTTTTTGGGAGGGGGTGGCATGTCAATTCAGAATCATTAAATTTAGTTTCCCTGTCTGTTTCCATTAACTTCAGAGCATTTGAATATTTTCATGGTCAAATCGACAGGGACCATGCTATTCCTGCTCCACGTATCAGCATTTAGAGGTTTTCATGTGCAGAGATACGATGCATTGACAAGGCGTGTTCATCAAACATAAATACCCAACCATATATGTTTAATGCAGGATGTATAATTAGATCAAGATCATCTACCTTTAGAGTAGCTTTAACTTGCTCTTACAAATGACTAACAAGAGGACCCACATGGTCCTGTACTTGGCTGCAGGCAGCAGAGGAATACTAAGTGACCAAAACAACATTTGTAAGTGTTTCATACTATTAATTGAAACATAATTCAAGACATCCGTTCCATACCAAGCACAACAAATTTACATAAGGTAGCCATGTGACCTTTGAGATTGGGTCAAGGTTAGCCATCTTCAAATTTAACTGTAGACGACTATGTACAGTATCGAAGTCTTACCTCAAAAACCACTTCGAGTTATTGTTCGGAAACTGAAATGTGAAATGTAATGTCCTGTCTGACCAGCAACGTGGCTCTGCTCCCTAAGTAATAGGGTGAAAATCACCATTGGTCAAACGTTAGCACTTATACAGGACCATAAACTTGTGCAACATGAAAGTGGTAGGCTAAAAACAACTGCATCATGAGAAAAATGAGTTTGGCAAAGTGGCTTTGTGGCCTTGGGAATTGGGTCAAGGTAATACATCTTCAAACTTATCCCATATGGAGGATCATAAACTAGTGCAATATGAAAGTTCTAATGCACAAATGACAGTGTTCTGGAAACCAAATTCAGCCACGGTGGGTTTGTGACCTTGGGAATTAAGTCAAAGTCATCCATCTTGAAACTTAACCTAGTCCTTAAGGTCAATTATACATACTTGTACTGTTTATAAATCTTAGCTCAAAAACATCTTGATTTATCGTGTGGAAACCGCAGTGCATAGTGAAGGGGCAGCTCTGTGACACTGGGAGTTGAATCAAGCTCACCAGTCTTCAAAAACAAAAACAAAAAACAAAAAAACTTCGTTCTTGTACATAACCATAAATCCGTGCCATTTGAAAGTCATGCAAAAACTAACATAAAAAGTGGCTCTGTGACCTTGGGAATGAGGTCAATGCAAGGGGCACATTTATGTTTCATACGGGAATATATACCTGCGCAGTATGGACAGATCCTCTCAAAAGTAATTGTGCAAAAACTGCAGTCTACCGACATAAAGACTGACTAGCAAACCGGCTGACCGACCGACCTACCTACGGGCAGGAGCAAATCTTTTGGCTCCGCCTTCTGCAAATTAGTTGCCATTGTTATTGACCATGTTTTTCCAAACCCCAATAACAATGCAATCGCAATAAGATGCATATGAAAATGTTCATTCTAATGAAATACAATTTGCATCCAGAATATGTGTGTTGTTGATCATTCAGACGTGATGGTGTCAATGATGTAAATAGAGTTCACGAGTTTTACCCCTGTATTCTTACAGGATTTTGAAGTTAACAGCAGATGGCAGTTTTCTGTGTGCATACTGGTCGTACCTAAACTTGAAATGCATTGTCTGAAATACAGGGTAATGTCTGCATTCTTAAGAGTTCACATGCGAATGTTATTACTCAGACTATACCTCAAATTATCCGAAGTCTTCCATTCAGGGTAACTGCTTGTAGGAGCCATGGGGCAGCAACACTTTTAGGTCATTTGCGTATGATTTGCTTATGTGCATATTAAAAAAATCCATTTAAAGTTTTTCTTATGCAAATGAGCAGCTTTATGCTAATGAACACGGCCTTAGTGCTGCCACCAGGGCTCCTAAATATCACATTTTAACGTTTTTTTAATTTGTACATAGTTTACTTTTACGACAAATAAAATTTTAAGTTGGAACATTTTGTGTGTTGTATCATCCTTCCCTTTCATATTCAAATAACCATTGTTATCACTTAACTCATTCCATACTGATCCCGTCTTTTCCCGCCCAATAGTTAATGTCGTCTGCTTATCTGATTTTGACAAATCTTGCGCAATTTGTAAAAATTTTGAATAAAGATTGAATGAGAGACCATTTAGGCTTGTATGGAGTAAGTCAACAGCTTTCCTGGGTGCATTCTGGGCACTAAGTGCCCAGAATGCACCCAGGAAAGCTGTTGACTCTGTCTTGTTCTGGGGTGGAATGAGTTAAAAGATGGGCAATCTCTCACTGCCTTGGTTACTGTATCCCCGCTGAAGGAAACAAAATTCTGTGATTTTTACCCCTCGGCCCATATAGGCCCGGGGGGTATTCCTGTCGCCTGCGTCCGTGTGTGTATCCGTGCCCCCCCCCCCCCGTGTGTCCCTTTTTCTTGTGCGCTATTTCAGAACCTGATAAGCTGGGATCATGAATTTTTTTTATAGTTTATAACCCTTTTGGAACTTTACGTGAAGTTCGAAAGACATTGACCTTGACCCAATTTTAAGGTTACCTAGGTCAATTTTCTATGAATTTCTTAAAAGCAATACCAACACAACCAGAATTTGTAGGATCATGAAACATTTACAGATAAGCATCCTTCCAAAGGTCTCTGCCCAGTGTCAAGGACAGTAACCTTGACCTAATTTGAAGGTCACCAGAGACAATTTTTCTCTTTAATAAATGTCTTGTAATTGATATCATAAGAACTGGATAAGATAGGATCATGAGACTTTCTCAGTTAATCACGCGTGTAAGAGTCCTGACCTTGATCTGATTTTCAAGGTAATCAGGGCCAATTCATTTTAAAAAATGCAAGGAATATCAGAAGAACCAGACATTCTAGGATCACAGAACTTTTAAGTTTGATTGCCCTTTCGAAAGGTAAATTCAAGTTTGAAGGAGAATGACCTTGACCCAATTTTAAGGTCAGCCGGGTCAATTTACTTCAAAATGTTTGTGCACGATTTCAGGAGAACCAGATGTGTAAACTTGATGTGGCTGAAGAACATTTCGTGCCCCAGCAAAATTGCTGTTCATGAGTATGTGACTGTGAATTTATGGTACCCTGTACTCTGCATATAACAGAAAAGGTAATATGTACTCAGCATACTTTCATAAGAATAATTGATCATATATCATTTATATCCTTTTGTGGGCGACAGATGGGTTATACGGCGTTAGCGGTCATGTATATTTGTCTGTGACAAGATCATCTGCAACGGTATGGTCTTTGAACCATAGTTCAGAAAATTGCTGTTAGATAGCAGCACTATTTTCCAGTTGGGAATGATGTGCAAATGGACTGGGTGACATGTGTCTTAAAAAACATTTATAACATTATTTTTTTCAAATCGTACGACTGAAGCAAACTTATTATACAGAAACAAAGCTAAGATGGCGTAGTGGAAGTATTTGAATACATATGAACCGTAATGCAGTCATCTTTGATGTTGACTTCTGTAATAGGATTACCAGCAATGGTCATTGCTGCAGTGACACAAGTCATGCCAATTATATGCAATGCAATGTGCGAGTGGAGAATTCTACAGCATGCATGAAACGGTACAGGAATGGAGCTCTACCAGTTATTTTACACTTAAACCACCTAAAGGCACCCAGATACATCTTGCCTTTTGTTATAATGCTTTTACTTTAATTTTAAACTTTCAGAATTTTTGTATTTTAATGATAATATTGACACATCCTATCAGGCCGACATGCTCCGAGCCTGTTTTCTTAATGTATATATGCATACCAATATAGATAGCATTGTTTCTATACACATGTGACAATTTTTGTGCAGTGATAAGGGAAGTGGTCCTCTGCAGAGAATGTCTTGCACAGTTTTGTTTTAAAACAAAGTACATTTTATACCGTTCTACCCCTTTGAACAAAGCTTTTTTTTGTTTTCGCCAATTTAAAACCTCGCCCTACGGCTGGTGACATCAAAAGCGGGATTTTTCTTTTTAGAAGAACAAGGATTCCTTGTTCTACACACGTTTCACCGCAAGGATACAACAGTTGAAGTTATTAATGAATAAACAAGAAAGCAACTTTCAATTTTCGGAACGAAGTCTTGGATATACCCACTGGAATAGCCTGTTTCTGCAAGTGCAGACTTTACTGTATTATATGTGTTGTGTGTTTTCCAAAAAAGAACAAAAAGTTTAATATTACCAATGTACAAGCCAATCTGTCTGTTGACTATTCAAGAGAAAAAAATGCGCAGGTACTTTCCTAGTTATGTTAGTAAGTTGAGGCCCAGAACCACCATTATGTCAGTTTGATTTTTCACGGTCACGCAAGGTCAAAATTATCAAAATTTTCAACACAAACAGGAACCCCACAGATAGTTTCCCATTAATGGTTCGTAGTAATCAAGGGCTTAGGATCCACCACAGTGTTGCCACCACCACCACCCTTCCCCATTACGCAGCTGACTCCTTAATTTTATGGCAAAAACTCTTGAAAAAAAAATGTAGATTCTTCACAATTGTTATCCGCCTTCCTGAATTTCATTAATACTGTACATGTAATTTTATATTGATCTATCAAACTCCTAAATATAACTATCCATCTTCCGGATTTTAGTTTGGCAGGTTGGCAAAACTGCCACCATTGCCATAAAATAAGCCTGTATGTCAAATCTGCTGAGTCAACGAAAAGCTTGATTTCTGCTAGACAGTATATATGCATGCCCCATCAGGGATAGTATGCAATTGCCAAGTCATTTCCTTCAAAGCTTTTGTAAAGGTACTCCTGGCCAACAGTTTTGACCATGAATGCAATACATGTGCTGTATTGCATCTTGAGTATATACCTGTACAAGGGCAGCACTTACTCGACTTGGGCCTACGGACGCACTGTTCAAAAGATCTCCCTTTATTTCCTCAACACTTACCTTAACCCGTCATTTTTACAACCTTTCATCATCTTTAGTTAAATTATATTCTGATACAATTTCATGCAATTCTCTCTTGCTATTCTGGAGAAGTGACAATTCGCCTTAACACACACACACACACACACACACACACACACACACACACACACACACACACACACACACACACACACACAACAGCACCACCTCGTGGCCAAAATGTAAACTATGTGACCCTGAGTCTGTCATGAGAGCAAAGGCTGCGGCATGTTGGTGCTCATTCATTCCGTGCGCTGCTTGGCTGCCGAGGGAAGCCGACACCTTATTAAAAGGGAAACCAATCGCTAATTGTCGGCCGAATCTAAGCACGCCCTGATACATGCTGGCAATGGCGAGTTCGAAGAAAGCCACAGATCTATGCTCCTAACGAGTTAATTATATTTAACGAAGTGCTTCTGTTGCCAATATTCGCAATAAAGTTTGTTCCCACCCAACAGAGGGCAATATAATGAATTAAACCAGTGTTCTCCAAGTTACATTGACAATCAAAGCTCACTCATATGTCAAAATGAGCAGTTATTTTACTCATGGCGGTATAAGCGATTCGTTGATTAATAATAATACCTCCATGTTTTACTCAAGGATACGGAGCCTCGAGCAAGTTGATTTTTTTTTATAGAAATTTCCAAATGTCTTGAAATGGAAATTGATTATATAAACGACATCAAACATTTTCAACACAGACGCTATTTTACTCGACTCAGAGAGAGCAACGGGGGGGGGGGGGGGCGTACTCCCATTACTTAGCATAACGGGTAGGCTCCGCGGGAAAGATCCCCATTTTTGACCACTTGTCGCTCTCAAAGACCCTCCCCCCCCCCCTTTTAAAACCATCGATCCTAAAGCCCCATGTTTTTAACATTGTCGCTCCTAAAGACCCCCCGTAAATTGTACTCGAGCTCAATTACGGCTCTTTTTCCCTTATAGGATGTGCACTTCCACCCTGGCCCTTTGTCGATACCAGCTCCCAAAGACCCCATATTTTCTCATTGATTGGCTCCCATTGGGTCTGGGTTTCATACAATGAAGGTGGAGTATATCCACCCTAAAATAGGGGTAGTGCACCCCCCCCCCCTCCCGCAACTAGCTATCAAAAGTCGACCCCGGAAGATAGAACAACGGTTCATTGAATGAATTAAGAAATGAACGAATTTGTAAACTATGTTAACTTCATACCATCGAAACGGAGCAGCACTTTATTTTGCAGTGTCCTTTGCATAACGATATTTGGCAGCAGTATTACCTCGAAATAAGTGAACACATTAGTTATTTTCGAAATTTATCTGTTTGGAATTGAATATAGGGGCCCACTTATGGTCATGCAGGGAGCCTCATTGGAGGTATTATCTCGCTAATACCTCCATGGGTTATGCAACCACATGAAAAACATTGTCCAAGATGTAACTTTATTTGTGTACCAATGCTTTTGGACCAGGAAGGCATGCACTTTAAAGCAGTACACATCTTCTTTGGTGGATAATAAACTTCTGGCTTGGATTGTACAGATATATCTGGCACATCATACAGATCCTGGTGGTATACCTGTATCCCGCATGCGATCTTTTACTTACTCGCTCATCTGAAAACGTACAATCATATTCTAGTAGTTTGTAAAATGCCTTCACACATATTTTTTTTCTCATCTGATGTGTATGCATCTTTGTATGTTTGTATGAGCCCGCAAGGGAATGTCAAAATCTGATCTATTTGGTTGGGCATGCTCTCCGTTTATTCTAAATGCAATACTTTCGAAGCATTTGAGTGAGGACAATAATGAAATTAACAAGAAGACAGATTTGTATGTAGAGAATATGTCATCCAGTGTACCAACAGAAATAGCGGCGTTAAATCTTTCCCATAAAGCACATGCTCTGATCAATGTCCAAAGCGGGATTTAAACCTCGGTAATGCACTTCACATAGTCCTACATTACAACAAATAGCAAAGTCACATACTGTTCTGGATTCAGATATGCAAACATATTAAGGTACTTGGGAACGAGATGGGATGTGAATTCAAATAAACTCTCATACCCGATACTGGGTATGAGAGATCATCTGAATTCACGCCCCATCTCGTATCAAATCCATACACACCATTTCACATTCATTACCAAAAACGGAGATGCTACAACAATTTTCCAACATCTACGATCCACTGGGCTTGCACAGTCCAGGTAGAGTCACAGCTGGACTTTAATGTAAACCTTATGGGAAGAAGAGTGTGAATGGAATGATCCTCTACCCACTGATATACAGACCAGATGGACGGGATTATCAAAGGATATAGAATCTGCAATTGAAGTTGAGATTCCAAGATTCTGTTTCTCACAAACCGCAGGTGCAATTGACAATGTAACTGTCAATATATTCATGATATTCAGACCCCAGTGTTAAGGCTTAAGTGGCTTGTGCCTTTTTGTGCAACATCAATCAAAGTTGTGTGATGGAAAAAAATCGTGTCGCACCAAGAAAAACACTAAATTTACCACAGTTGGAACTGTTGGGTGCAGTAGTTGGAGATCCAAACATTGAATGTAAAGTATTGAAATCATAACAATTCCTTTTGGACTGATAGTCGGATTGTGCTCCACTGGTTCAAATCCGCAAAACTATTGAAACGTTTTATTACGAATCGCATAAAACAGACACATGATCTCACAAAGCATCAAGATTGGAGGTACTGCCCAACAGCACTGTACTGAAAATCCGTCTGACCTTTTGACTAGAGGTATACATGTACGAGGCACTGCTTTAGCCACTTTCTCATTGAATTTAGACTTAGTTTATGACAGTCAACAGTTTTTCTTGGTGAGGGTGGCCGCCAAGCCCATAATAAGGAAAGCGGTTGACCTGGGCAATGTAATCGTAGTCTCTTCTCTTAATTTCAAACTGTTTGTCAGTACGGTTAAAATTAGCCTCCAAACATTTTACCACCTCTCAACTATTTCAGTGCCAATTCTGACGAAAGTCGTTCTGTTCTGAATTTACATATCGATACTCTTTGTAAACAGACTTTCATTCCAGTACATATACATTCGGTATAATGGGCCTAATTTGGCCATCATGTATTGCATTACAAGTATAGGGACGAGAAGGCACTCCATATCCCCATGAAGAGATAGCCCTGGCCAATGAAGAGATAGCCTCTTAATCACAATGTGCAGTAAATCTGAAATTGTGTTGCCTACCGACCGAACTGGGGCCTGGAGCAGGTTTTCCGTCTGAAAAAAAAAAAAAGAAAAAAAAAGAAAAAAACTGCAGCGGACTGGTGGCTGTGCGACAAGTGCAAAATAGCCAGCGCGCATTATGGCGCGCATTATGGTTCTGCAGAGAACATCCATTCTCTTCATTTCGCCCATGAGTTCCCGACGTTCTTTCCCATAATGCGTATGCCTGCAGTTGCAGCGCCCATGAAAAGAGTTCACTTTCAGGCTTCCTTTGTGCTTTGGGTGTATCACCTTGGTCCCAAATGTTCTGCATACTAAAGCACACTAGCACACATGCATATTAAAAAAACTTATTGTGACTAAGATTTTTTAAGATAACCAAGAAAATTATTCTACTTTTTCTCAAAAAAAAGAATTAATTTCTTATAATAAGAAAGTAAAATAGATGAACATCTCTTGATTTCTCAACTTCCTTTTAAAGAATCCCCCCCCCCCCCAAAAAAAAAATAAAAATAAAATAAAAAATTTTGTCTTGAAACAAAATTTGCAAAATCTTGGAAGTGAGCTAGAGAAGCATACTTTTCCTAAAACAAGAAAGTTGGGAAATCAAGAGAACAGCTCTGAAGCTACCCATTCTCAAGATTGTGGTTTTCATTCCAAGGATCAATTCCCAAAACAGGCCATGACATATGTACAAGATTTGGCAGCTGAAGTCAAATTTCAGATTACATACAGTGTCTTGAAGAACAACTTCCAGAAAGAGGCAAAGATGGTGTACAACGTTTGTGTACATACCCAAGGCCCACCATCAGAAGAGGTCTTCCTGAAAAATTGCAACTGCCGTACTGTATTCATTATAATTTCAGACTCATCTGAGGTTTGGCTTCTCAGAAAATCCAAGAAGCATGAAGCTTTACATGTGTACGGGAGCCCTTTAGCTTCTTGTGACTGCACGCAAAGCGTCGCTATTTACAAAAGGCTACTTGGTCATGTTTCTGCTGAAGTATGGAGCATTCCAGTTGAAAGTTATAACTGAATCCTCGGTCAAGATCAGCACTGTGTCCGTGCAATGTTCCAGTGGCATGTTCTCAAGATTGTGGTTTTCATTCCAAGGATCAATTCCCAAAACAGGCCATGACATATGTACAAGATTTGGCAGCTGAAGTCAAATTTCAGATTACATACAGTGTCTTGAAGAACAACTTCCAGAAAGAGGCAAAGATGGTGTACAACGTTTGTGTACATACCCAAGGCCCACCATCAGAAGAGGTCTTCCTGAAAAATTGCAACTGCCGTACTGTATTCATTATAATTTCAGACTCATCTGAGGTTTGGCTTCTCAGAAAATCCAAGAAGCATGAAGCTTTACATGTGTACGGGAGCCCTTTAGCTTCTTGTGACTGCACGCAAAGCGTCGCTATTTACAAAAGGCTACTTGGTCATGTTTCTGCTGAAGTATGGAGCATTCCAGTTGAAAGTTATAACTGAATCCTCGGTCAAGATCAGCACTGTGTCCGTGCAATGTTCCAGTGGCATGTCCCAGCAGTCCACTTCTATTCAATAGCAACTCCTGCCTTGCAAAAAAAAAATTGGAATGGTAAGATAGGCTATCTTTATTCTGTAGGTTAGATTTTTCGATAAAGCTTTTCATAGATCATAAAGGTTTTACAGACACCACGGGAAGGCGTGCACTCTGTCTGTCTGACAATAATTCTATGCATATAAAAATACACTACTTAACTATAGGAAAAACATGTATTACCTGATTTGACCAAAAAAAAAAAAAAAAAATTAAAAACCACTGGTGAGGTCACTGCACTTTTCCACCTGTTCACTTTCTACACAGATGACTCATAGTACATAGGACTTGCAGTGCTACTGTATTTTATTGAATGAAAAGGTATGCATTCACTCAATTGTGAAAGCAGTGTTCATTGCAGGGTTTATTAGGGCAGCTAGTCACCTTTTTTAACAAAAGTATTGCCATCTTATGAATAACTTGGTTCTAGAATAAACATTTCCACCAAGTTTCAGCATAATCTGAGCGACGGTTTTGGAGAAGACTTCAAAAATAGCAAAACAGACTTTTTACCAATAAAAAAAATAAAATAAAATAAAATAAAATAAAATAAAATGAAATAAAATTAAAAAAATCACAGCGCCAGCTGTTGAACAAATTAAGGTTTAAAAGTCCCAAGAAGTCTCCTTAAGCAATTTCGAAGCAATTGACCGAGCAGTTTGTGAGAAGATGTTTTAAGATTTGGCCAAAAAGGGAACAAAAAAATCATAAAAAATAAAAGAAATCATTTGACCGTAACTATTTGAACAACTTTGGTTTAGACTCACCCCAAGTACTTTCACACAACATTTGGGATGAATCTGGCCACTGGTTTTGGAGAAGTCAAAAATTGAAAGAATTGAAGCTAGCTGACTGACAAGTGAGCTTAGCTGAGCAAATGACTTGGTAGAGACCCACCCAAGGTACATCCCCACAGGGTTTGAAGACAAGATGGCCTGTGGTTTTGGAGATGTCAAAAATCTGAAATGTGAGGGACAACATGTCACCCCCCCCCCCCATCCTATAAGCTCAGCCGACTGACGAGTCAGCTCAGTTAAAAATATTTATGAAAAATCCAAATATCAATGGAGTATAAACATTTAAACAACTTGGTAGAGACTTGCCTAAGGTACATCTTCACCAAGTTTGAAGTGAATGTGCATAAAAGTTTTGGAAAAGAAGTTGAGAAAGCGAATAATGCAATCCCCGTTGACTTACATGGTAATGAATATAAATATATGCTTTGACTGCTACTACCTAAATTGAAAAATTCGTTAGAAATCAGGGAGCCATAACAACAACACCTGGTGAACAGTTTGTGTGGCTCTTCTACAAGGAACATTAAAGACTGGTCTCAGCAAAATCGTGGTTTTGGACATAAAGATGAAAATTGTAAACGCACACAAAAGTTTGTTAAAAGATTGAAAAAATCCCTGCACCACTTGTTGAACAAATTTAGGTTCGGGGAACCCTAGAAGTGTTCCCATGCAATTTTGAAGCAATTGGCTAAGTGGCTTCAGTCAAGAAGATTTTCAAAAACTTTTCCAAAAAATGAATAAAAATATTCATAGAAAATCCAAATATTTGAGTGCAACCATTTGAAAATATATAGTAGAGACTCACCGAAAGTGCATCGCCACCAAGTCTGAAGTAAATCTGGTTGTTCATATTGGAGAAGTCAAAAGTGTGAATTTCCATTGCAATTACCATTGACTTAAAGGTAATCAAAAGGAATGCATGAATTTACTCACTTACCCGAATAAAAAATAGCAAAAAATCGGGGATATAGAGCATCACCACATAGTGAACACCTTTGCACACTGTTTAACCTTCCCACGAGCAACATTTCCACTATGTTTCATAACAAGCTGAGTAATGGGCTTGGAGAAGTGGAAAATAGCTTTAACACACAAATATATATATATATATGTGTGTGTGTGTGTGTGTGTGTGTGTGTGTGTGTGTGTGTGTGTGTGTGTGTGTGTAATAGACAGATGCAGACAGTCGTATAAGCTCGGGTGACTGACAAGTCCACAGAGCTAACAAAAGATACAAGTTGTGAACAGAGCAATATTGCTTACAAATGTCATTTTAATTGTCCATGTATGATATGTTGGCGAGTTTATTTTGTATCTGAATCTGTAAAAATTAAAATAAAAGATACCATACATATATATTACCTTAGCTATTAACTGCATACAAGTGACACACTCCTTGGCATTATGCACTGGCAAAAAAGCCAGCTCCTGACCGAAGAACCTGAAATGACAATAATTAATCTGAATCACCATCTCAGCTGAGCATGCTCAGATACAGTTTGACCTCTAAAAAGGTCAAAGGTCATTGGGGATAAATCTGATTGTCTTACAGCCGATAATACAGCGACCAAAACTAAAAATGGGATCATGATGATCCTTGAGTTCTGCTTACTGGCATAATCATGAATGTTAGGTGTAGACTTAAGTAGTTTCATTATAATTATGTAATGTGGGCTACATTTTAAGTAGGCCTATTAACAAAGGAGAATCATATTCGCTTTATTCCGCAACACATCAGCTCAGGATGTTTGTATTGGAAATGCAAACATGGTGCCGCCAGTTAGCAGAATGACTTGCCCAGGGATTAATGGCACCGAAACAAGTCTTGCGCTTGTTCCCCGCTGATGACCAGTTTTATAAAGGCCACTAAAACCTAAAACTTTCTTCAAAATTTCTGATTTTATGAATATGATTTGTTCCTATCAAAAATTAATTTGCTATAATGATTTAGAACTATGCAGTTTTTCAGTGAATTGTACGGAATAGGACTTTGCTCTTAGAACATCGGACTTGATAGTGTTCAAACGGTACATGGGTTTACACGATTATGTTTTTAAAGTTTCTCTTTGTATTAAATATGCTGGTCATGCAAGTGCAGACTCTACTGCAGTATTACATGTATTGTATTGGTGCTGACCAAGTGACCATAAATTAAAATATTACCAAGATAGGAGCTAATGTGCCAGTTTGACCAGGTAGAATCTGCTTTATTACGTATACAGTTGGTATCCAATCCACATGCAATATGTAAATTACATACAAACAAAGGACGTCCATATTTAACCAATAAAACGTAAGATTAACATGGATATCTAACATCAGGAGCCCCTGTTGGGGTATAATTCAGCCATCCTATAAGCTTCGCTGATTAACAAGTCAGAGCTCTGAGCTAATACAAATTTCAAAAGTGATTGCAGCATGGCCATTTGGACAAAATTGGTGAAAACCCCAAGCAAGTTGTATCCCCCACCAGGTGTGAAGTGAATCTGGTTAACGGTTTTGAGGAGGGAAAAATGTGAATTTCCATGACAATACCCGTTCACTTACACAGAAAATTAAAGGAGTGCATGCATTAACCGAGAGGAACACAAATTCAAAAATCCGTCATAAATCAGGAATCCATAGTATCATCACCTAGTGGGCTTACTTCTTTACTCCTCCCACAAGCTGTACTTGGATCAAGTTTCAGATCAAATTGAGTGACGATTTTGGAGAAGATGGTGAAAATAGTAAACACATACACAAATTACTAAATGGATAAAAAACTTACCATGCCACCTCCTGGATAAATTAAGGTCTGGGGGTCCCCTGATGTGTCCAGGTGTGATATTGAAGCAATTGGCTAAGTGGTTTTGAAGGAAAAAATTTTGTCAAAAAGTGAAATAAAAAAAAATCGTTAAAAAATCCAAAACTGAAGGACGACTATTTTAACTTACTCGGTGAAGATGCATAAAAAATTACCAAATCCTCATCATTTTTGTAAATTGATATAACCTTCAGTCAAATTTCATACAGATAACGTTGCATGTAATTAGGTTTGTAAACCTGTTTTGGAGTCGAAGTTGAAAAAAAGCCTTAACACAAAAATTTGCCACAATGAGAAAAACCGACAAAAACTGTAGCACCAACTGGTGGGCAAAATTTGAACTACTTGACCCCGGGTGACCCTGTATATAATATCAACCATCTGGTCAAGTTCAAGTTGTTCCAGAGAAGACGAAATATTCATTTTTTTTTCTTTGCATGAAAATAAATACAAAATTTCATACAAAATAGAAAAATTATGACATCATCATCGTCTTCTCAACTCTGTGGAGGCCCATGCATCTGGGGAACATCCATGTGCAAAATAAAAAAAATCATGTAATGCTTTTTGAGAAATAGAAAAGGTAAAATGTCAAGTGGGCAGACAGATGCATAGATGGATGCATGGATAGGTGGACAAACAGACAAGGTATGTAAAGTGATTTCATAAGGCCTGCTGAAACAGATGGCGAAAGATCACTTCCTGTCTTCAATGACCTTTGCACCACATCCTGTCTGTAAATAGCTGACTTGACATAATATCAACCTGGCTATTACATGTTACTCCAAATTAATGGATACCTCTTTGAACTTTGAACACAATAAGTCAAAATGCGGTTCTATTAACCTTCTTCCTTTTCAAGTAACGATGGACATCAATTTTTTTAACTGCATTTGTTCCAATATCATTTAAGAATTAAGTTATACACATGTGGATTATGATACCTAATTTCTATAATATATAACAGCCTGGAAAAAAAAACATTTGGTGTGGGTCAAATTTTCAACTGTCTGTATCATGCATTGCGCTTGGTGTCTTTTGTCACCAAATATTACTATCATACAATCAGCCATAATCTGTCCCAGTACGACATACTGCAGCTTTTAACCCTTTAAGCAGCCTCCCCCCCCCCCCAAGTAATTTCAAACTCTTCAATCTGTATAATGTAATGGGTTAAAATACCTTCTCTGCAAGGCAGCCAGTATTTTTTGTTCTGCTTTCCCATGTAACGCAGCTATAAGGACAGCATAGCATTTCCTGTGCACCTGTTGGAACTTCTCTAGTCTACAGCAGATCAGATTGGCCAATCATATATTAACTCTTTCTTTAGTAGTAAACTCGTGTTCATATACATTATTGTAATGATACTAGAGTCAAAGTAATGAACCTTTTTACTTAACAACAAGTGTACCTACACTTCCACAGGGAAAAGACTGCTCCAGGTCAATAGCTTTCTTTGGCATCCAAAGCACATCAAGGAAAGATGTTAACTCAGTGTAAAACTCGAAAGTAAAAGTTTAGAATGGTTAATTACAACTTGTAACCAACCAAAACATCATGCAGGACCCAGGCCCTTCATTATTCATCCCTCTCAATATTAAAAAAATTCTGCTACAGGAATATATTATTGTAGGAGAAATGCTGGGCATATATGTATACAAATGTGCATATGTCCCTACAAAAACATATTTGTTTAAATAACCAACAACATCTTATTCATGCTGTGTAAAAATCACAATCAAAAGAACAAACAAAAAAAAAACTCAAAAATTCATGACAAATCTAAAATCAGGGATCCATAGCATCACCACCCATAAACAATTTGATTGCAATTTCTCAGCAATTGGCCTGGCAGTTTTGGAGAAGATTTTTTCAATCCCCCCCCCCCAAAAAAAAAAAAACAAAAACAAAAAAAACAAAAAAACAAAACAACAATTCACTGAAAATGAAACGAAAAGACACTGGAGCATGACCAGTTGAATAAACTTCGGAGAGACCACCCAAGGTTAAACTCTACCAAGTTTGAAATGGATCTGGCCAACGATTTTGGAGGATAACCTAAAAAATATGAACCGCGGACAGACGACAAATGACGTGACGGACACTGGATGGAGGGATGGATGAGTACCTGACAAAGACCCATTGAATTAGATGAGAAATGACAAAAAATTCTCAAGTCACTAAAATGTGACCATTTGAACAAACTTAATACTACATTGGTACATAAACGTACCCACCGAGGGTAGATTCCCGCCAAGTTTGAACAGGATCGGACGAATGTAAGGTTTTTGAAGAATTCAAAATGTCAATTGTGGATGACAGATGGATGGACAGACAGATAGATAAACTGAAAATGGACAAAGCCTCATCACGTAACTTCAGCTGACTGACAAGTCAGTTGAGGTAAAAAGGAATGGAAAACGACCATATTTGTTTGATCGTCTAATTTCAATACAGTGTTACCTGATTTACATAAAGACCACCTCCAATATAAGACTGCATGTCTCTGAAAGACCACTCTTTGACGACCCTTTATTGAACAATGAAAAATTGTTATAATGACACCATCTGTTCCTCCATGGAATGTGTCATATAGCTGGATATTTGAAAAAAGTGAATCGAACAACAAAGAAAATGAACTTTTGCCATTCAAAACTTGTGTCATTATAATGAGGTTTCACTATATTTCTCTTTTAAATATGTCTTATTTCAAAACTAACTGCAGTCTAAAACCACTCTTTGCTGACACTAGGGATGGTCTTAAAAAGCAGGTACCCCTGTATGTGTTTCCACTGTATTTGTTTTTCCAGCATTGTGATTTTTAAGGACAATGTTCATCCCTCAAGCTGAAAATCTTGCCTGATTTAGTTTTTCATTGAAGTCTAGTACACTGTTGAATGGCTTCACGATTTTGAATGCCAATTAAATGCAATATATGCACCATCAAACAAATTCAAAAACAGTTGAACCTTTACTATATATCTCAATAGGGAATATTCTGTCACCCATCAATTAAGATTGTTAACAAATGCAGAAGACATAATGGGTAGTACCTCATGATTGAGACGTTGAAGCCAGATATTTACATTGCAAAAGTGTATTAAGATGTGTCTACCTGTTGCTTATTGCTGAATCCATGTCTGATATCTGTTTTGGTGCTGGTGGGAGCAGTTCTCTAAGGTGCAGGACCATGAATGCAATTTTTGACAGAGGAAATATAATGCTGTCTTTTAATGTGCTATCTGAAACTAGAATTCAAGATTTACGTCTGAAATAAACATGGATCATGGCAACATTAACAAACGGTCTTGGCCAATCATGACTTAAATGTAAATACAATACATACATGTGTATTATGTTACAACATGCCAGACTCCATACAGGATGGTACTCAAGGGCCTGAGCAATGATCTTCCTAATCATCCTATAAGATTGACTAATCATCAAAACTGTCAGACTATTAGCCTCTAGACTTAATGGCTACTCAACCTTGTCCAACTTCACAGAATTCCAGACTATTTCTAAAACTGTAACTATCATCAGTAATTAACTAATTGTACATACATATATACACTGTACATATAGGTGCATATATATATATATATATATATATATATATATATATATATATATATATACATATATATATATATATATATATTGTACACACACAAGCGTGCATACACAACACATATAGGTGCATATGTATATATATATATATATATATATATATATATATATATATATATATATACATTGTACACACACACAAGCGTGCATTCATAACACTCACACAGACATAATACACACACATACACATATATCGTTGGCCCCCTTTTAGAATGCATCATAATCATATGTATGTAGTCACAATTATTTTCATTTTTCATACTACATGTAGGTCCTGGATCCAGGGCACTTCCTAAAGGCTTTCAACAGTTACCATGTACTCCAAACATATCTGCTCCAGCCTGCATCTAAAAACCCAGTCGGTCAATAAATGTATCATCATATACTGGAAGCTGATTGTAAATGAAAGAGTGTGCAAAATAAATATAAATATCAGAATCGCCCACGAAAATCTTGAAAGAGCAGAATTATAAAATCATTAGCATGCTTTAATTTGAAAGCAAGAAGGAGGTTAATTAACTATAATGATAAATAGTGTTAATGATAATTTATTTACAAAGCACTAATATCCATAAAATGCTCTGAAGTGCTGTTAAAAACAATTATAACTAAAATAACTTTTAAAATGTTCAGCTTAAAATTCGAGCAGACTAAAAGCTTCTGATGAGTACTAATTAAAACATTGTAAAAATAGATGAGTTTTCAGCCTACGTCTAAAACAGTCACTGAAGGAGCCTTCACAATGCTTGAGGGCAAATCATTTGATAACACAGGGGCAGCACATGCAAAGGAATGAACACCACAGTACTTTTTACGTGATTCTGGCACAACTAGTAGGTCCATGTGACTAGATCGACAAGACCGATATTATCAACAAGCTGTTTCATGTTGCTCCTTTAGTTTTTGACCGGAATGAACGTTTTGTCAACGATTACATAGTTTTGTGAAATGATATTACATGTATAATTATTCTGCTTTAATTATCGAGGGTCTTTCAATTTAATGGAATTAATATCACGACACTCGATTGATTTGAAATGAGATTGGGACCGCACTAATCCTTGTCGCAAGTCTGAATGACTGTGAATCCATCAAATACAAGCATTACTTATCTTTTTTTCTGTTTGGAGGTATATATACACATGATGTAAAAATAATTTGAATCAAGTAACATTTGCAACAATGATCTCCGTTGAGCTGACTTCAAATATTCCAAGCTGCATGAGACCACTTGCACTTTTTTTTTATTATTTTTTTTTCATCACGTCTTAGCGGATAGGCAAACTTTGTCACCCGCATAACGCTGTTTTGCGTTCCTGTTCTTATTCCCCTTTGTGTCATTCTTTTATATATATGTATATATAGCGTTGTTTTCGTGCGCTTTATCAGCTATAATCGGGAAATTATGTTTTTCACTGTGTATTATTCATATACTACGTGTGCGTATTCAGCATGTCTTAATTTTTTTTTCTGAACATGGCTAATGTCAATAGCATACTGGATGGTATTGGAGGTTTGGGTGTAAATTCGTTTAAAATTTATTGGGTATAACTTCAAATAATGATAATGATCCTGATTCATACGAGCCAAAACTCATAAGACAATCTCCATATTGTGATATTGAAAAGCTGGTTTGTCATTTAAAGAAAAAGCGAAACTGTTTTACTATTATAAGTCCAAACTGGGGGTCCGAAAACGCTAAAGTTGAGGAACTTCTTATCTTATTACATTATCTGAATACTCATGGTTGCTTGCCAAGTGTTATATGCCTGCAAGAGACTTGGTAAAGTGATGATTCTGACATAATGTTATTACAACTCGACTCTCATAATCTAGTGTCTCAAGGTAAAATTTGCACAGCTAAAGGTGGCTTTGCTATTTACATTACAAACACCTATGAATATGAATGTGTCGACCTTTATCAGAAATCCGAAGTATATGAAGATATGTTCATTAAAGTAAAACACAAAATTAAATACAATCAACTCATAATAGGGAATACTTGTTGCCCCCCCCCCCCCCGGACTGAAACCAAAAACATTAATTATTTATCGAGCAATTGGCTACAGTTTTAAAACAAATGCAAAAATCAAAACATAATGTGGCTTTAAGTGGAGACTTCAATATCGATCTACTGGAGATATACGACAAAGCTCTATCTGAGTGGGGTTTTTTTTATTCCCTCACTTCTCTTAGTTTTTATCCTCAAATCCCACTACCCACTAGGCTTTCAAGACGCCGTGGCACTATAGTTGATAATTTCCTTTAAAAATTGTCTTACACAAACACTAATAATCTTCAAACTCCGGAATAATTACTTTCAGCATTTCCGATCACTTTCCATATTTCATATGCCTAGATATTCTAAGTGATAAGCATGATTCGGTCCCTAAA
>CAXHWN010000127.1:0-11000 GCA_964020975.1 Hermodice carunculata | reverse complement strand
AGCAACCGCTACCGGACACCCCTAGTGGTCATTCAAGGGATCCTCAATGCTAGGCGGTACATTGATGAGGTGCTGGAGCCGCACATGGTCCCATTTATGGAGCAGCATCAAGATCTGGCGATCTTTCAGCAGGACAATGCACGTGCACACTCTGCAAGATTAACAATGAACTTTCTCAATGAGAACAACATCAATGTCATGGAATGGCCAGCGTTCTCACCCGATCTGAGCCCTATTGAACATTTGTGGGATCAGTTAGGCCAAGGTATTCAACGGAGGACACCTAGGCCTACTACCCGAAACCAGCTGATCCAAGCTCTGCAGGAAGAATGGAATAATGTTCCCCAACACAGAATTCAAACCCTGGTCAGCAGTATGCGCCGCAGATGTATAGCATGTGTTGATGCTCGAGGTGGCCACATCCCATATTGAACAGAAAAATTTGTGTGACTTTCAATTAGGGCAGTTAATGACATTTTTTGCCTGTAAGTGACGTTAATGTCGGTAGAGCGTGACATTATTTTTACGCCAGAAAAGTGAATGCTTTGTTAAGTTCTAAGCACGTCTAGGTATGAAATGTTTCAAGTATAAACAATAAAATACTTCAAAATTGGCATGTGGATACTTTTCATTGGGGTTCAGTATATTTTTGTGGGCCGTAAAGGCTTCCATAGGTAACTCCTCTCAATTCACATAAACATTTTTCAGCTGGATCCAACTCTGCAGTCACAACCCTAGCTTTTACTTTCCCAAGCCAATTGAGGGAAAAAGATACGGCCAGTTAACCTCGCCGACGTCAGTGGGTTAAAAAGTTTGAATGCTGTGAACCTATTGGTGTCGTGTTGCTGAGGCTGGCGCGTAGATCTATGTTTACAAAGTGATCAATGAACCGCAACCAACGAATTGAAGTTCTTGTTATTTTGATTCTGACACACCTTACTTTGTAAAGCGATAGCTTATTGGTTCGTGTAGCTGCTAACTGTATTCTTAGAAACTTGAAGCATCCAGATCGCTACCTTCAACCAGGGAAAAGAAAACATAGAGACGGCTGGCCTACAACATGATACTGTGAATTTACACACAACATTACCAGTGACTTGCATTATTTTGGAAGGTTTATTTGACAGCATTTGGCAGTTAGTGTGTTGTGTGTTCCGGTCTATTAAACACATCGCACGGTTCCAGAGCGCACCTGTTTTCATGCTCCCGACGGCCATTTGCCAAAGTGGGTCAGTGTTTTGCCGTGTGGGACGGAGTGTTCAGTGTGTGCCCAACCGAGCCAGTTTATGTTTCGATGGATAACTCTGCCGCTGCAAGAACTGCAATGACGATACATGGTGAACTAGGCCTTTAGTGTGCTTCTCTGAAAGCTGGCAAGCGTCGACGGAGTGCTGTTGATTCTCAGGTAAGCCCAGTGTTACTTCTGTTTTTGGTAGCTAAGACTAAGTATCGGGCACGGATGATGACTGTGTGATGTCCGTCTCGCCCCTCCAATCTGTGAACGGGCGAAGTGGGCTCAAGCAGGTTGAGTGGGACCCCTATCCCGAGCGAGGGATTGGTGCCTGGTGGCCGGGTTGCTGATCAGCTGTTTTTTGTGATGAGTCGGGCTGTGTGAAAACACTGTCAGCATGAGCAACGCAGAGCAGGCAAAGTCGAGATGGTTGTTGTCCGACGCCTTGGGCTTCGCACGATGCGTCAATGGCGCAGCAAGCAACAGCTTCCAGTGTGATGCAGGGCTGTCCAACTGGAGCAATCTTGCAAAATTTTGTTACAAAGTCCGTTAAAACTGCTACAGATTTTCTCAAAAAATAAGTGTTTCTCATGCAAAGAGGTGGAAAAATGCTACAAAGAAAGGAAATTTTGCTGCAGAGATTTTCAGCTGGACAGCACTGTAATGTGTGATGGCAGAGACCGGTGAACAGTGGTCACTTATAATTTTAACAGAGCAAACAATGAGAGACAGTTCAGGCAATTATGGGCTGATAACGTGTATTAACAAATGAACCAGCTGATCGTGTGTCACATTCAAAAGTGACAGTTTGGCACTGGTCAAATAGCGTTGTCTGTATAGCTTTGATAGGAAACTGGTAGTAGCAGAAGGAAGATTTGCCCTGCCCCTTTGTTTTGCTCCTTACCCTTTTCATTTGCCCCCTGCCTTTTTCGTCGTCACCCTGCCCTTTTCTTATTTTGGGCACTTACATGCACATTCATTTTGTAATAAAAATTCCAATTTATTTTAGACACATTGAGGAAATAACATCAGTTTGGCTGTTGACCATGAATAAAATACGAATTCCAAACTGTTTTTAACTATTTTATAAAAACTACAAAAAATGCATTTTTTGGACCACAGCATAGTTTTGGGTGCTCTATTTGTTTGTCATTGTGCACTTACAAGTGCCCGCTTTGATAAAACGTGCCCTGCCCTCATGAAAAGCTGGACACAACACCGAAATAGTATTTAATTTCTTACAGTGTAAATCTTACCTTGTTTGATAAGGTATCCATTTTGCCAGGGAAAATAGAGTTGTTTGCAGCATCCTCGCCCAGCTGACAGCATAGTCTGTCCGAAATCTGTCAATTAATTTGCAACCTTGAAATCTTTTGTTGATAGAAAAATTGGGTTAGATATATAATATATGTAGACGTGACTTATGCTGTCAATTTTTTGTTTGTGTTTGTTTTGCTTATTGTTATCCGTATATTTAGTGAAGCTTTAAGCCTTTATTAGGCCTAATGGTATCCTCAACAGAAATTAAATACAAGTGACCTTGGGACTTTAAAGTTATGTGTCAGAAATTAATACTGCTTGACATTGCAAGGATCTTTCCTGCAGTAATATGCATGATATGGTTCAGTACTGCATGATGCCTTATTAATACCACTACTGTATAGGATCTGTTAAGCATCCCCCATTTTGCATTTTTTTCTCTGATCAGTGATATGTGGGGGGTGGGGGGTTAAAAATATAGTACATGTACACTGTATTGTATTTGTTGGATTTATTTGATAGTTGGTGTTGGTATGGAAATTGAAGTTTAAAGGTCCGTCCGCTTTACTTAAATTGCTTGGAGACCTTTGGTGCTGAATAACACAGTAATACATCAAGTTTGTAGGAATTTGTTGTCAAATGAGAATGAAAAACTCAACCAGCAGTGTACTTAGAACACATTTGAGATAATAAGATTTCCAGCAAATCCTCAAATAGTTTTATGATCAAAAGACCAGAAACCAACAAAATATATTGACACAAATGCTTTAATAGTGTGGGTGAAAATAAGTCTTAGTCTGTTGTGCACATACAAGCAATTAAGATCCAGTTCAGCCTTACAGCAAAATGACCAGAACCGTACAGGCACCCCAACATAATATCTGCATGCTTGAACTAAATATAGACAGAGCATAATACATTTGATCATAATGGAAAGAAATGTGCAAATAGTAGATCTTCTAGTGACAAAGCTAGAGGGTATGCTGATAAATGGTATGTGATAGTACTTTGTACATGTATGTATGTATGTGTTTATTACATTAAAACCTCTTATCCATATGGCCTTTTGATTACATGGGTGATGTTGCCTTCATGGCCAGTCAATCATTTAAAATGGATCTAATCCTCTTCACCAACTGAGCACAAACTGCAGAGGGGCAGTGCATCTGATTTTGAATTACGGCAATATGCATGTACACGAGTTTGAGATTTATATGCGGTTTGTATGTAGAGACAGGTCCCTTAATCAAAGAGGGCAAAGTGTGTTGCTGTTGCAAAAATTAGTGACTTGGAAATGATTAATTGTTGAAAAAAATCATGGTCATATTCTGTAAAGTCCTATAGAACTTGATGAAAGAAAGAATCATGATCTGTTTGGAATAAGTATAAGCATGACTTACAGGCAAATAAACTATTAAAAAACTTTTGCACATTGAGTTTCAAGTCTTGTAAGTTATATATTTACATATTTGCAAACCTATTATTATTATTTTTTCATTGGAACATAGACGTTCATTTACATCATGTTGCACTCACGTGTATACAGGAACAATCAATCCCACAGCATAAGTGGATGAGCAGAAACAAAAATGCCAAGGTTGGATAATTTTCAAGTTTATTGGCATGTGTACATCCAGGAAAAAAAGCACTTTGTGTGGCCCCTTTCAGCTGCTGGCCAAACACATTACAGTGGCACCTCTTTGAGACCACCCCTACGACATGTCAAAATGTGGTCTCTCAAAGCAGGTGGTCTTTCATTAGAGGTACAACAACAGGGAAAAGATAGCACAGTGTTCTGAGAGAGTGGTCTTAAAAAGATATGCGGTCTCTCATTAGAGGGGTCTCTCAAGAGAGGTACCACTGTATACTGCTTCCTTGTGCTGTGCAATCTTTCTGATTGATAAGGCCTCCAACTTCAAGCAAAAGTTCAATCAAAGCAGTATTCTTTGTGTCATCTTGCATCAGACTGCCAAGAGAGTAAGCTAACCAGTGCGTGTGAGCAATGCCCTGTGTCCTGGGACAATATGTGCTGTGTGGCACAATGCAATGTCATCTTACAAGACAAAAGTAACCCCCGTGGCATCAGCATACATGGTCAGACAATGAGTCTTGAGATTTTCATTTCTCTGCCACGAGCCTGTTCCAGTACCATTAACAATCGCCTGATCTGTTTCCCAATGAAGGATGTGCCTTCCAAAACTGCCACACCTGCTGCACCAAATGTCCACTGTCTGTTGCACAGTGTCTCAGGCGTAATGCTCATTTTGGTGTCATCAAACATGGTTCTGTTAGCCTGTTGGATGGAGTAGCAATTTCTATACATCTGTGAAGAGCACACTGTGCCAATTATCCAGGTCCAGCAAGTGTCCTCAAAACCAATCAAGTCTCTCCTGCTTTTGTATTGATCTTGATCCAGGTATTGTTGCTGTGGGGTATATCCTGTTGATCCTGGAAGGTTCCTGTCTGTATTGTTCTGCTCTTGGTAATTTGAGACATGCCACTGACCTCAGGTGTGTCAGCCTTACTCATTCTGCACTCCATAAGTGCAAAAGTTGAGGTATGCCTTAATTGCTAGTGAGTGTTCCAGTGTTGCCAACCTGCCAAACTTAAAAATCTGGGAGATACAAAGTAAAATTAAGGAAGATTGGTAAATTAATATGAAAAATATAAGGGAAATATTGATGAAATTCCGGGAGGTGACTCAAAATTGTCAAACTCCACACTTTTTCAAGAATTTTCAGCATAAAATTCCAGGGGTCTCCCGGGAAATCCAGGAGGGTTGGCAACACTGGTGTTCTGTGTTCATCATTCCAGGTGTGGTTGAAAACCACGAGCAAACTTTATTTTTCTGCTGAATTTGTTCAATGTGAGCTCAGTTGTTTTAGGCCACTGCCTGGCAACTTGTGGCAAAACAGGACATGTGCACAGTCTGACATCGAATGTCTTTAATCAAGGCCCATAAGGTAAAGACTACTGCAGTCAATGCCATGCATTGTCCTGCAATGAGGACAGAAACTTCCACCTTTCAATGTGGGGCCTGCATTCTTGTGGTCACTGAGAGCAGGCGCTCTTTAAGGAATCCTTTAATATGTCACTGTGTAGTCACACAGTGTGTGATGAAGCATAAAGCAACAACAGGGCCCACCAATACGAGGCACTCATATTAATTTCCCTCCACAACTGCATGCCTGGTTTTCTTAGTAACCATAGTCTCCCCTGGTGAGATAAGGGCCTCTACCTGTGCGAAGAAGCGGGATATACAGGTTGTATCTGGTATTTTGGAAATAAAGGATACTTATTAAACACAGATGGAAATTTATTCTTGTAATGATTTTAGGAAACACTGAAAGAATTTGACTTTGGTAATTGTAAACTTATACTATTCTGAAAGACATGAATTTTGTGAGAAAGGGGTATCCACATTGTAGTCCTGTCTGTGACAGTGATATGCCCGTGTGTCTTCCGTGATTGACAGGCGTGAGCCCCCCTGCTCTGTGGCGGGAAATTTATATGCATGCCTTGTGTTTGTGTCTGAAGCTCCAGTCCTCAGGCAGGCTGTTTTGACATATCAGTTGCCCCCTTTTTTAATTCACTTGTCCATCCATTCACACCAGATTTGGAACAAAATTTGAGGTCGTCCTCAGGATAAGTTCTTTGAAATTTTTATTTGTCCTGATTGGGTTTTTACATGTCCTGGACTGAAAACAGCATCACGAATAGGTGTGAAGTAGAAGACTATTTATTTCAAAATGTAAAACTTTCTTGAAGAGTGTACTGTAACTTATAACATATTAGGTGTTTGTAAAACTTGTCCTGTTTACATTGTACATCTGCACATATTGTGCACACAAAGCGTCTCATTTGGTTTCCATATTTAAAAAAATTAAGTATATATCTGTAGATGTTGCAATGTTTTGTGCTGAAAGTGTTCCAGTAATAAAATTTGCTTTGTAGAACCTCTGGGTTATGACTCAGAGTCATTGCAGACACCTGTCTCAATCATCGATATATACCGCTTGTATTGGTCAACAGCTGTGCCAGGCTTTATGGAGGGTCTGTTAAATATTGCTTTCCTGGAGCATGGTTTCTACCTCTGAGGCATAATTACTGCTCCCAGCGGCAAAATGCCAGGGGCTGGTGGGCGTCTGTCTTGAAATTCACAGAGCTCTGTGGTGATGGTGATATTGATGCTGTGTGACAAACAGAAGCCACATAATCTGGACTTTTTCTTATAGTTATTATCCGGAACCGGAATGTGTGAAAACCACATACACACACCTTGTGCAACGAACAACATTCTGATATATTTTGCTGGCCAAACAGATCAAGCTTTACGTGTTATCCACGTAACTTACACAGAAGAGATCAACATGCATGTAATGTTGAGCTGGGCATGTGTTTGAGCAAGGAGGCTACTACTCATGTAGCCTCCTTGGTTCAGTGGAGGCAATCATTTATTGGTGAACCTCAACTCGTAAGGGGTAAGCGTAATGTAAACAACTTTTATGATGTTTATGTTTTGTTTGAGTTAAAGTTGGGATAGGGTTAAAAAAAAATGTTCCATTATCCAGTACATGGCAGATACCTCTTCTCGTTCTGTAAACAAGGCCTGGATTTTGCAATGCTAAACAGACAATAAGTAAAGAGCAAAGCATCCGTGTCTTGAAGAACAACTAAGAGAAGAGTGGTTAGGAGTGACAACTAAATTGGCTTGCTGATTTAGGTAATTCTGCAGACAGGTGTCTCAACACGACTTACTGTGTTTTGACAAATACTTGGGGAGTGAAGCATCTGTTGTGCACGTGGAAGGCTTGAGGTCACCACTTAAAGATTCACTGAGACAGCTGGAAGGTGAAAAAAAAGGTCTTATTAGAACTAAGTGCAGTAACTTGTCGGTAAGTCAGAGAATTATCGCTGGCAGAAAAAATTGCAGCATGCTAACTAGGGATCTAATCTACCTCACCAAGGTAGACAGGTCAGAAAGGAAAAGGAGAGAAAAGAACTCACATGACTCACAGAAGATAATTGTGTGCAGCTGTAGAATGACATCTATGTGTGCATGCCAATGGCTGATGATATATATACAAAATATCATTATCACTGTACCTAGAACCATTGATTCCATCTGTTACATACAAATTAAAATGAACTCTGTCTCTCACTATTATCATTCAGAAAGTAAGTTTATAAGCACCTATGCATGTCAACAAAAGTTTTCAAAACTTGAAAAACATGTACATGTACAGCAATTGTCTTCTTGAACAACTGGTGTTTAAGCTGTGGGGCATATATGTGAAAGTGGTCTGTTTGCTGACAAATGCCTTTCTCAGATATATCCTATTGATGTTTTCAGTGCATCAGTGATTAAAATCAGAGAGGCTTTACAATGCTCAGATCAACCTTTTTTCTTCTTTTTGCACATAGATAATGTTCTTAATTGCAAGTTTTATAGATCTCCAAAGCCACTCCCTGAAATCTAGCTGATAATTTCTCTTATTAAATTTCAGAAGAGCTGCTGTTATAAGTATAGACAGTTAGCATTGCATTACAGATTGCAGATGATACCAGAAGTATGCTTGCTTACCGTATGCTTTGGCTTTCTGTGCAGTCTCTGATGTGTCTTTGACTGATGGATTAACCCTTTCCTGCTCGAACTGCCCAAGAGAATGACTCGATGTAAAGTGTTTTCCACTTTCACGTTTTGACTTTACTTTCATGTTAATCTTTCAAAACATGTTTTTTGTTTGTTTTTTTTTCTTGGAAAATGTAAGTAAAAGATATCACAATGGCATGCTGTGGGTCAATAGCTTTCCTTGGTACAGGTTGGGTGCAATGGACTCAATTCCTGCTGAGTAAAGCCATAAAACTCAGTTCTTTTTTTTGATGGGAAAAGGGTTAAGGTCCTGGTTAAGGATTGAAGAGCCTGAAAGTGAAAGCCAAGCAGGCCTATTGTGCACACGCTCTTTTCAGGTTCACAAAGTAGACTTTCATCATGTAACAATGCTATTGTTAAATGATGTCCTTCACTAATAAATCACAAAACATTCTGATGGCTGTGTGTTTTCATCCAAATGAAGTGAGCCTACATCTGCATGCATGTGCATGCACTGAGATTTGAAATTTAAAAGTTACGGGAGGGGGGGGGTTGAAAGTTTTGAAGACTTTTGTATAAAGACCTGCACAATTCTCGGTGCCGACGAAGCACTCAACTTTTTGATAAAGAGTTTGACGTTTTAAGAGACATTTGAGATAAGACATGATGGAATTTGATGGAGCATGGTATAATGGACACTGAAGCTATCAGGATGGCTTACCTTACAAAAAGACTGGGTCTTTGTAGGTAATACAAAGGCCCAGTCCCCCTTGTGTGTGCAGGATTGCTGAGTCACGTACCCTGCGCCTGGTCCAGCTCTGGTCACACTACAGTGCACCCCGACAGAGAAAATCAAGATGCAATATGGTTGATGGGATGCAAAGTATAGAATCAAGTGGCGACATGAACACACATTGGATGTGAACTGAAACATGTTTGTGCATGGAGTTAAATAAGACAATCGTGGTCTGGGTGGCAAGTGCTGCTTGCTCTTTGCTCCTTATACTTCGCCTTGTGCTGCTCAGTTCCCATAAACACAGCCTCTGTGTCCCAGTGGTCAGGCCCTGCACTCTGAGCTTGAGTCTTAACTCTTTGCTTCCCCAAACCACAGTGAGCCTCCTTGTACAGTGGTGTCTGTCTTGAAAGACTGCTGGTTGATGTTCAGGAGTTAGGCTGGTCCAGGGCAGTCTTCAGGTTTTTAACTTTGTCCCCCTCAGATGCATGTTGATGTTCAGTGTATTCATAAGAAATGAACAAAATCAAGGTCACATAAGCACACCTTCAACTGGGTGACAGAGTGGTAACCCCTTCCACTGCATTTGTTGACTGTCATTAGTTTCAGCACCTTCCATCCATCCATCCATCTTTTTTCTTTTTTTTTTTCTTTTGAGGCAAGCAATATATATTAACCCTTAAAGTCCTAATCAGAGCAGTACATGTAGTAATTTTGACAGTACTGTTTATGGGCAAAAGATTCAAATTCCTCATGAAGATACCTTTCATTCAAATACCAGCAAGCAAAAAGTAGTCTTAGTCTGCAACAGCTTTCCTCGGGACACTTTGCGCGCAACTATAAATTTTCAAAACTTTGCAGCATGAAAAGATTAGTAATTCCTGTTTAGTACTCCCCAGGAGTTTTTAAATACTGTACGTACAATACAAACATATCAGGATTCCATGTCATTGTCTGCTGCACCTTGTATAACAGATTAGCAATTTGAGCTGTATTGGCACAAGGTGTGCGCATGTGTGGGTGTGGGGAGGGGTACCGGTGCTTGCAGAACCTGGTTCCCATCAAGGAAGTGAGTTAATGCCCCTGGAGGATGAGCTTGAATGGACTGCATGATACTTTCCCAGCCCCACCTGCCTTTGTGTGTATTATGACATTTTCTTTGGCTAGACCCCAAATGAGGGGTAAAGCCTGGTCAGCTGAAGGAGAGGGGAGCTGAGGGGGTATCAGTAGGGTGGTACAGGTAATTTGGCTGTAGTACAAGTTAAACAGAAAATATTAAGAAAATGCAGGGCCAGAATTTCGCAAAATTTTGTGAGAATCTTTTTGGATTTTTGTCAGTTAGTTTTCTTTTTAAAGAAAGACAAGTTTAGGAGAATCTTTATGAGAATGGATTCTCAGATTCTTGCCGAAATTCTGGCCCTGAAATGTAGAAATGATGATAATGATGAGGGCTTGGGACAAAATGTGGAAAGAGGGGGCTTCCAGGATGCAAGTACGGTAAATAAAAATGCCATGTATGCCAGTATGGAAAAACTCTTTACATCCTCCTCCTCCCCCCCCCCCCCCACACACACACAGGGTTGATCAGGCTATGAAGGTATGTGCCAACTTTGCCTGCAGCACCAGGCCAAGCAGAAAACACAAACAGTATTGCTCAGTTTTGTTCCCTTAAAATAAGCTTGTGCTTGTAATAAAAGTATGCATCCTGGCTATTGATAGTTTATGATAGAAAGCACTGGGTTGTCCCATGCAACAACTGTTACCATTTGCGTTGGCTGACTCAAGGCTGATCAGTTCGCAGACAGAAAGAACATTGTCCCCGGAAGGTTAAAGTTACAGGCAAGTAGTTAAGACAGAGAATCACTTGAACTGTTTAGTTACATGCTTAACTATTGTACAATGTCAGGATTGTCATGTTAGCAGGTCTGTTTTAACAAATCATGCAATGTATGGGCACACATAATGAACTTGAGGCAGTGTGGATATACTACCTCCCCCTCCCCCCATGAAGGGTGGTAGTGTATCATGTCTACATTTAAATTATTGGTATTAGTGGTGTTTAAAACCAGTAGTTGAGAATGCCAAAACAATTGACTTCAAGCTAGGTATGTTTGTACTTTCACTGTGAAGAATTCAAATATATATGCAGTTTTTTACCTCATATCTATACACAACTATTAGTG
>CAXHWN010000126.1:0-17000 GCA_964020975.1 Hermodice carunculata | reverse complement strand
AAACCCATGCTTTATTTTCAGTTTACGCATAATCTCTAGTTACCATGGTGGCATGCATTAATGCATGAACTTTGGAACAATCTTAAAATAAAGCTGCTAAAAAGAAAATTCGAATCTGACTTCCGTACAGCTGCAAGAATTGTTGACCCACAAAAGCAAATATATTCAAACATAATAAGCCAGACCAGACAAATAAGTAGGTCTTTTATGTGCTGAAGAATGCAAATATGCTACGCCATGCTACAGGATTTCTCGCCTAGTACTCCCTGATCAACCTTGTGTAATTTCTTCGAAAAATGCTGAAGCCATCAAGGTGACAGGCTTCTACTATCATTCCGCTTTTTAGAGTTCTGAGTTTTTTTTTTTTTTTTCATTCAGTTGAAAATACAATAATCACTCGTGTCTCTAAGTCTGCATTAAAGTAAATGTCTTTTGTAGAAATACATTTTTCAATGTCAGAAAAAAACTCAGGATTTACGATTTACGATGCCGCTGGGAAATAACCTTTTTATTCCATGTATTATGTTCTGACATAAATGAGCAGTGTTTTGTTCTCCTTTACCGTCGTTGCATAATTGTCTATAAATATGGTCGCAATGTAGAGTTCCGGAATGCAGGACGGAACCAACAAAACATGCAAAATTTGCAAGAAACCTTGAAAAAATAAATGAATCTATGTTTATGCCACAGAAGATTCTCTTTCATATCTTCGAGGAAAATTGATGGATAGTTTCCTGGACAAGACCTTTCAAATCAAAAACGAAGCGGGGGAGAGAAAATATGCATAGAGTATCTCTGGTTGGAATTTGTTTGTTGGTGATGGTGTCTGCTCTTCCAATAATTACTTTGAACATCAGTATTTTTTTCTTGTTTTAAGATGGCATTCCAGACGCTGGGGCTAATGTTGACAGTAACACTGCTAGCTTTAGCAAATAACCTTACAATTCCAAATGACGGTCAGTGGTGCAGTAATGGGGAAGGCTAAAGGCGCGAAGAGGTGCTAGGTTGTTGGGGATGGGGGGGGGGGCACGCTAATGCGGAAAACAGTAAAATTTTGAGAGCAAAAATATTAAAAAAAAACAAAAACAAAACCAGAAGCTTTTGCTTTTAAAAAATTAAATGCAAATTTTTTATTTAGGAGTAATTCTGAGACCAAAATATATGCAAAACAACCAACCGAATGACTGATTGACTGACAAACTAATTTACTATCTGTTTGAATAAATAAAATAAAAATAATATTAGTATTTTAATACTATGGAATTTAGTTTTCCTCATTATGGGCATCTTCTTTTGAAGCTTGGTCACGTTTCTATCTTATATTTACCGCAGCCACAATTGCCCAGATATTCTTATTGTATTTGGGTCTTTTTGTCCAAAACCACATCTCAGTAGTCATAACCCTATTCTGCAGTGCGAACTCTTTACTCTCCATAAACTAACCTGTCCCTGTCTAACTTATATGCATAGAAGTACTATTGTCCATATTGCACACGTTCCTCTGTAAAATTTTGACATAGGCTGTATTAGCACAAAATAAATTAAAGGGTCTTCAGCGGGTAACTACTCAACATGTTTCGGAGCCTTTTACCCGTACATGTCTGTCTCAGTAGCGGTTCCTTGTCTAAGTTCAATATTCAGCAAAGACAACCCACATAATAATGAATAAATATGAACGTGGCAATTGATGACTTAGCTAAATACGTGAAGTTTTGCTTATAAATGCAGAGGTTCATATCAAAGAAGAATACCTGTCAAACAAACCATAATTACCAAATTTGCATAGTACAGGTTCAGATAAGAACAATTTGACTTACCCCTAAACCAATATGTACCCTTTCTAGCTGGACAGCTTATCCTAGTTAAACCATCCGCCATTTGTTTAACTGAAGTGGAAACAAGCTGGGTCATTATATTCAGTCCCAGTGATTGTAAAATAAACAGTTGCAGCTAGACCACCTGTATAAACCAAGGGAAATCCTAACAAGGACGGCAAGAATGTACATCCTGCACCAGAGATGTAAAACAAACTCCATGATGACACCTACTCCGCAAACCATTAAGCTCTATTTAACTGCCAACCCTGAGTCAATGTGTCAACTTAATGTGTCAGGTTTGTGACAGTTGAGGAAGTACTGTCAATCTTGAGTATTTTTTAATATTGAGTAAATGTGCATTTAGGCATATCAGAAAAGAATGAAAGTCATTAGATTTATGCCGAATACATGCTATCGAAACAATTATTCTTAACAGGATTTTAAGTACAATTAAGCAAACATGTAACTGTCGTAGGCCGCTTCTTGCTACCTGTAGCCCCTGGGGGTTTACCTAACAGAAAACATGTAAGCCTAAAATGTCTGAATATTAAAACAGACAGATGCCAAAAGATAAAGTTAAGTAGCAAAACAGACAAGTCCAAAAACTGTAAATTATTGTGGCCAAACTTTCTGATAATCTTTGGATATTAACAGTAGAATTATAGGGCAAGTCAGAAAAGAATGTAAGTCTTCTGTATTTATGTCAAGAGAAGGCAATGAAAATATTAACCAGATATCAAGTACAATTAGGCAAGCTTGTAAATGTCGTAGGCGGCTTCTTGCTGCCTGTAGCCCCTGGGGGTTTACCTAACAGAAAACAAGCTAGCTTAAAATGTCTGAGGGGTAAACATTTAAACATAATGATGTCGAAAGATAAAACTAAGTAGCAAAGCAGGCAAGTCTGAAATCTCTAAAATTATTGAAGCCAAACTTTCTAACCATCTCGGGATATTTACAGCAAAATTTGTAGAAATATTTGATCAAAAGTACACCTTTGAATACTCTTGACTCGAGTTTATTGTAAATAAATTTGGTTCTAGATGCAAAGTCCTGAAATTTAGAACAAATACGACCACATCTCAAAATCTGTGACAAAAATGTATTAAATCCAATAGTATCCGAAATATTACTGTCAGTGAAACGATAATTAACTACTTTAAAGTTAAACTCATCTATTTTGTGATAGACTTTAATGCAAAACCTGTCATTAGTGACCTGAATATCCAAGTCCAAAAACACATTTCTGAAACCATCTGAATTGTTACCCTCCAAAGGGATATCTTTTTGGTAAATTTCTTTAGCAATTTCACTGAAATTTTGTTAATTTACACAAGTAATGTCATCAATATATCTTGCGTTGTTTGGTAATTTTGTAGCCATTTGAAAGTCCTTTTCCAACAATTTATCCATATATTTAAATTCAAGCCAGGTTAAATACAAATCTGCCAGTGAAGTATAGCAGTTGCTACCCATTAGAATGCCTTTACTGGTTGAAAAGCCAATGGTCCGTATTGAACAAAAGTATTTTCCAGAAGAAATTTTATAGCATCTACCAAAGTGTCAACAGTGTAAGATTTAACGTTACTTTTTGAATATTTATTCTGTGACCAATATGCTTTTTGTATATGAATTGATATTAATATATGGTTTACCATTATGTTTAAACATTTTGATTGTTAATTGGTTTTGCTTATCTGTGGGTAGATTTATGTACAGTGTAGACGAAACAAAACATTTGATATTTTTTGCTTTTACATCTTTGATTTTAGATACAAACTCGGAAGAATTGCTAATACTCCAAAAAAAATTATTTCACAGTTTCTAGAAATTGCATTAAAGTATTACGAAAATGATTCCTCATTGCAGTCAAACACAGTGCTACTTCTTTTGATAATTCTTTTGTTGTACATTTTGCAGCACCGGCTATGAATCTAGATTTAAAAGGGGTTTTATGTAATTTGGGTATCCAGAACAAAACGAGTTAACAATTGACATTAAAGTCATGCAAACAACCGAAAGTGACACCTGTATGATATGAATGCAACAAGTAAGACGCAGTAACGAGTGTTTGAGGTATATGTATATATTGTTTTTAATTATTGATTATAGAAAAAAAACGGAAGAGTTATTCGGAAAGATCCCCTCATATAGTTCAGTGACGCTCATGGAGTTTGAATCCACTACGATTATCGCGATGTGCAAAACGCAAGTTACTAAAATGCCATCGATGCGCAAAATCCGCTAATTGCATGTGCACTAATAATCTGTACGTAATAACCTGAAAATAATATCGTATACACAGAGAGAGAGAGAGAGAGAGAGAGAGAGAGAGAGAAAGAGAGAGAGAGAGAGAGAGAGAGAGAGAGAGAGAGAGAGAGAGAGAGATGCACTTTTCATCCAAACTTCTGCCAAAATCAAACATATCCATCGCACATACCTGGGAGAAGGAGGCCAGTTCTGGAGGCGAATGTTTTGACTTCATGAGAATACCACAGGCAGCTGTAATCACAATAATTTACATGTTCTGAGTAGGTACCCGCCCAAGACCCTAACATATTTGGCCAAATGCAGTCTAGGTCAAAATTCTACAGCGGAACGTCAGCAATATGTACAATATTACTTCCATATTTATATATGTTAGACAGGGACAGGTTAGCTTATGAATGAATAGAGTTTGGGTTTTGGAATAGGGTAACATCAACCAGGAAGTGGTCCTACACCTAAAGACTAGTACAGCAGAGAACTAGGTGAATGAAATGTGTTAACAGAATGATCGAATCTTGGTAGAGGAGGATGAATGAATTTTGTGAAGAAAACGTATGGGCAAAAGGTGAAAAAAAGGGCTGTACGTGACATTGATTGGGCATGGTGGAAGGCAACGTACAAGGCAACACACAACACAACCAGGGACAGGGCCTTGTCAATGTTATACTGGGCTAAACATGATGCTATTGCTTTCCACACATGCTCATACGCATGCTCATATGCTGTAGCTGTTTTGTACGACACAGGCACCCACTAACTGGGTTACAATTTGAATACAGTCACTTGCTGCACAAGTTGCCGCACCCCCACAATGATGTTGGAGAGGTGCGAAGTTTGCTTGTTGATGACAGCAAAAAGGGTCTCATTGTCGGTATGTAATACTATGGAAATGTTTTTTTTTTAAGGTAACTATCAGGTCTTTCCAGAGCAAAGGGCAAGCGCCAGCAAGCCACCATGATACCAGCACAGTATCTAAGCCTTTACATGCTGTGCTGTAAGTAAAGGGATGCAAAAAATAATTAGATATCCGAGTTTCTTCCAAAAACATAACCCTGCCATTAAACCCTTTCGAAAAAATCCAGCCAAACAGCCACACACAGGTGCATTCAATGTGACACGATGCCACTTGTTTGATTCTTCCATCATGATGCATCAAGTGGCGTAAAGGGCAGCAGTTGAGAAATCCCACATGACAACAAAATGTAAAAAAACCAAGAAGAGTACAAATCGAGAAGTCCTGATTGTACATTTACGATTGGACTTGTGAAGCAATTTAAGGGCTTTCAGAACTGTTTGTGGGGGGCATTATGGCAAGGGTATACAGACAAACACTAGTGTCTGAGCAGGACCTAACGTTTTTCAAAAGCAACAGGCACAATGAGTTCATAGCATAGCCACAGAAACTTTGAGGACAGCTTAACTTTTGTCATGGGCATTGTGCAGGGATGCAGGGATTTTCTAAATTCCTCATCATAAAGCCTCTACTCCCCAACTCCATCATTACAAATTTTGAGCAGTAGATGTTGATTGTTCAAGAGATCAGAAACCTGTTTAGGAAATTTCTCTAACCCAACTGAGGAATGCAAGTTAAAGAGTCTGTCCATTCATCAATAGACAGAGCATTATCCCTGCTTCCTTCCATACAATGGAAGGGGCATCATGACCTGTATTATTCCCGTGCTAAGACAAATGTACTGTTTCTTGTCAAGTAGGGACTCAATATACTCACCATCCAAGATTTTTTCTACCATTACTGGAAAATGGGCCGAAAATGGTCTAACAACCAAATGCTGTGCGGGAGCGGCCTTTGCAATGGGAAAGACACATGTGAGTCCTGTGGCACGGAATTCCTGTTGCCCAAACTATGGGGCATGTACAGGGTCTTCCATAATTGCTTCTGAAGTAAGAAAGTTGCATTTGCGGGTGGTGGAGGCATCTTACCCAAAGTTTGTGCAAGGAGTTAAGGAGCAAATGAGCCAGTTGTTAAAACTGGGCTGCATCAATGATATCAGTTGGAGCCTGTGGCACTGACGTGGGGGGGGGGCATCTTTCCTGGTCTCTTGGCAGGGGTTGTTGCAACGATATCAGTTGGAGCCTGTGGCACTGACGGGGGGGGGGGGGGCATCTTTCCTGGTCTCTTGGCACGGGTTGTTGCAACGATATCAGTTGGAGCCTGTGGCACTGACGGGGGGGGGGGCATCTTTCCTGGTCTCTTGGCACGGGTTGTTGCAGTGTCCTTGGCCTTAGCTGAAGGCACAAGTACATGCTTTGGCTTCGGTCTATGTGGCATTGCTTTGAATAAAATATGTGAACATAAAGATTATGGTAGCATGCTTTCATGTTTATAAGAGACAAGTGTGCCCCAGCTAAAGAACATAACGTACAGTTAATGCAATAGAACAGAGAAGCAAGTCATAGAATGCTAAATGATATATCATACTTCTGTGTTGACAACTTACAAGTATTTGATAAAAGTGCCAAAATTTCGTAAAAGTAAATGCTGGGATAGCCATTTAAATTTGATCACCAGGAAGTTACACTGATAAGTCAAGTGTGAAGTGCTGCATTTCTCGCAAGTAAACAATTAGGTATTTAGCATACTACATTGCTCTCATGAAACATGACAAATGTGTCACTTGGTGCACCTCACTGCCTACCAAAATACCAAAACTTCAATCACTGGCACATAAGTGTTTATTAATTGTAACGAGAGCTACGTATTTGTTTCCTGGCAGCTGGAAAGTGTGCATACAAAATAAAAGCTTTCCAAACTACACAAGCTAAGCAAATGGGCAAGTGCACCAAAGCCCAGCAGCGGGTACACCACATTGCTGCAAGGTAAACTGGCAAGGGCACCAAGGGACACGTGTACCAAACTGCCAAAAGGTAAACTGGCAAGTGCATTAAAGGTCAGGCACACCATGCTGCCACAAAATAAACTGGCAAGTATACCATTAGATGGGCACACCAAACTGGCAAAATATCAACTTGCAAGTGTATTAAAGAGCAGAAACATCACATTGACACCACTCTACAATGATGGTAATGTGTGATAACTATGGTTTGATTTATGTTGTCCCAGTTAACAACAGGCAATGACTAGGACCACTGGACAGGTACTACCTTGTCAAATAGCTAAATTATATCAAGCATTTTTTTGTTTGACAAGTACACCACTGAACCTGTGCACCTTGTTAGAAATGCACTCTAAAAGCAGCAGGCAAGGGGCCAATAAGAAAAGAGGCCTGTTATATTGCCAAATTGTTGTACATGTATAACCTGCCACAAATATAAGTAGATGATTGACTGGCTGATAACTGGTGGTGTCGAAACTGTGAGCGCGTTACTAATGAACGGACCATGATTAAAAAAATACCACAATTTAAAGGATGCCAAATTCACGACATGTAAGAAGCATACACCACATTAACTTTTACCTTTACATTAAGGTACAATGATTTTGGAGAGGTGAATATGAGCCTTGGTGACATCAAAGGTGATGTTTTACCCAGCAAGAGACAAGCACTACCATGTTGGGTACAATGGCACAGGCTGATTATGGCAAAATCAGAACTTTGCCAGCTTGGCGCACACTGACTTCTGAAACATTCCCACAATGCTACGATAGTAGCTTGCCATGGCTCTTTCGTTGAGGTGTACACCATCATCTTTGAAAACATGACAGGCCACCTGTCGGGTATCAATGGTCCAGAACCTACAGCCTGTTCCAGTGTCTATCCAGTTTTCCAAATAGTTGTGAGCCAGCCAATGCCTCCACTCTCACTGATGGGGGCATGTGCCAAAGCCAATGATGCCTGAAAATTTCGCAAATGACCAAATCAGAACCCAGAACTCAAACCTCAGCACTCTATTATTTATAACCAACAAATGGTATAATACATAAATATTGATACAACAAGAAACTGTCTAAGTTGGTCAAGGGAGACTCTTGCCATAACATTTTGCATGTTGCTGTCGCAGGAGCCACCCTTGTAACAAGAATTGTGGTTATGAACATGATGATTTTTTAAAGAATTATGTTATACATCAGGATGACTAATAAATTCTTGTAACTAACTTAAGATGCTATAGTGTACAAAAACCTTTAGATTAATTATTTTGTTGGCATATGTAACAATCATACACAGTTCACTCATGGTTATATTTGTTCAAAAAAAAAAAGTTAAAAAGTTTTCACATAGTTTGAAAAACCGCTTAGGCTATGAGAAAAGATTTTATTTAATATGTCATCAGTCGAGTTTATGACTTTTTGAATATCAAAAAAGAGACTTTCTTGCGCAAATTTGTTATCAACTTGATTAATAAATACCCACCAATTCTTATTCTTCTACAATCGTGATTATGTATATGTCTAATAGATATATATGCTAATGGCAGCAGTCTTGTCGGAAGTTTTCCATGCACAAATTTGTAATAAAATTTAACTTTGGCTAAAGTAAACAAACCTTCTACCTTCAACAGGTTCAAACATTTTAAAATTGGTTCAGTATGTGCATTATAATTGCTACAAGATAAACAGCACACTGCCTTCTTCTGAAGCTTTGTTATTTTATTATGTTTGAATTCCCAGGTAAGTATGCTGTAATTTATATGAGGTAATATTAAAGAATTGTACAAGGTAATTTTTGTATTTAAGGGAAGAAAATGCTTTAACTTATTAATGATGGCAATAGTTTTTTATATTTTGGAACTTATTTTAGCAGTATGATGATTCCAAGCAAGTTTCTCATCTAAAGTAAGTCCCAAGAAGTTGAAGTTATCTACATTCTCAATTAAGATATTATTTATTAAAATTTCAGGTACATTGAAAGATTTATTAGGTTGATGAAAAATCATAAATTTTGATTTATTAACATTTAGAGAGAGCTCATTAAATTTAAGCCATTCACTTAGGAGATTTAATTATTTGTTTATAGTAATGCAACAATTTTGATCCCTTCACCACATAGTCATTTTATGCTCCTCGGTCAAGTTTGATAATTTGCATCTGAAAATTTTGGGTCTACAACTTTGAGTGCAAAGCTTGTTGACAACTGTCTGTAGGATTCCTACGTGTGGATGAAAGCTTTGGATAACTGAGTCACTACCTTCCAACAACCTGCGCCGAATAGTGTGACAAGTACCGCTGCTTTACCTCTCAAAAGCAATTTGGCACAAGTAGAGCAGAGCCAGAGGAGGGGGTAGGAGCTGGCGGGAGGAGTGCAGAGTCTAAAAAGGTGGACAGGGAACAGGTGGCAGAGTGGTCAGGATGCACACAGTAAGAGGGGTGAGTTTGTTGGAGGAATGTAGAATTTTTGGTTTAGGTACAGGTGTAGGCAGTGTAGGAGGGCTGAGACTTTAAGAGTCCATTTAGTAGCCCTCAAGTTAGAATTAGAGGAGGCCAGAGATAGGAGCAGGGCTGATGGGGGCGGGGCGGGGGGGGTTGCAGGGCCGGTTGGCAGGAGGGTAGTAAGGGGGGAGAACATGGCAGGACGGAAACAAGTGGTAGGTGAGACAGCACAGAAGGACACAGGGACCAGTAGACAGAGGGGTATAGAGCAGGAGAGACAAGTGGCTGGGGAGACCAAGAGGGAAGAGGAAGAAGAGAGGTTTAGAGCTATGTAGGCAGTTGTGGTTGGGAATAGTATTGTAAAGAGGAAAGAGAGGATCTTTTGTATGAAGGACAGGGAGAACAAGGTGAGTGTGTTTTTGCCAGGGGCAAAGATTGGGGTGTAGCTGGGCATTAAGAAAGGATAGTAAAGAGTAATGGGGAGGGCCCAAAGGTTATACTCCAGGTTGGGAGTAATGGCCTGTCGCACAGGGAAGATGAAGAAATAGGGAGGGTGGGAACTAAGACAAATTGGGGATGTACAGGTAGCTCTGAGACTGCATAGGACAGTCAGATTTTAAGCTGTTTGTGATGGGGATTGTACCAAGGTTTATGATGATTAGCTGTGAGGCTAGCAAAATTTGTGGGATAGTCAGCTGGGTATGATGGGTAGGGAGTGGGATTTAGCTTTCATGGAGGTTTAAGAGGGGTTTGTCAGTAGGAGGGAGTTGTTTGCTAAATGAGGTCTGTGCCCCAGTCACGTATGAATGAATATGTTCCAGTAGGCATAATGTGGTTGCAGCCACAGGGAAACTAGAAATCCATCCGCAGGCAAAGTGACAGAAGCAGACACAGAGAAAATGTAAGGATGTTGAGCAATAAAAAAAAAAAAAAAAAGAAGACCATGAAATATGATATGTCAATTGCAGGGGATATAGAAAAAGGTGGCAGAGATAGGAGATGTAACAGAGAGTGAAAGAATGCACATTGTAGCCCAAGCAGAAATGCATATCAGAAAGGAGGAAATTAGTATAGTAACGTGCCCAACAAGGTATAAGCTGATTGGTAAAGAGACAGAGAGTGGACAAAGGAGAGGAGGGGGAGTAGGATTATTGATAAAAAATGGGGCAAAGTGGCATGAGATATTGCAAGATCTCTGTAAAGAAGACAGGTAGGAGTAAAATTGAAATATAGTAGCAGTAGGTGTAGTGTATGTGGGATGCTAGGGTTTACCCTATGAATGCAATGACACTATATATGATGGGATCAGAATGATTATTGGTGACAATCGGCAGCAGGGCTATAAGATAATGAAAGCTGGGTATTTTAATGGACAAATAGGAAGTAGAATTAGTGGAATTAAGGAAGGGGGTGGCGGAATCGACGGAAATGAAACCAGGTTACTGAATTTTACAAGGGAATTTGTCTGAGGATAGTTAATAGGGATATACAATGCAAAGGAAAGTGTACATGGGCATCTGGTGAAAGGCAGACATTAATAGATTACGCCTCACTGCACAGTGAAATATTTCAAATGACACAAAGATTCGAAATAGATGGAGAAGGTAGATTGGATAGAGGCAGTGCCAATAACTGGATGATTGTCTTGATTTACATGCAGTGTCAAAATGAAACAGAAGTGAAACTAAATGGGTGTGGAATATAAAGGGGGAACAGATTAGACAATGTACCAAGAAAGCCTCAAAGTTGAACTGCATGAATGGAAAAAGAGATGGGAGAATGAAATAGCAGTTAAGCAAATGTGATTACGGAAAGGTCCAGGACCAGATGACGTCTTGACGGAATTTGTTAAGACAGGGTCAGAGGAAATTGAAGATAGTTTATGGTTGCTTTTCAATAGGGCAATTGAAAAAGGGCAAGTGCCGAAGGAATGGAATTGACTAGGCCACATGTCTCACACAGGACTGTGGGAAATAGGCAAAGAGCCACGTAATTATTATTAATTATTATTATTACTTATTGATTATACAGTCAGGTTAATGAGGAGTCCTTACTTGTTAATCAGCCAGGGGACCTGAGTGAGTAGCATTTACCGGTTGATTAATAGTGCAGGGAAAATGAATGAATAGTATTTACTGGTTGGTTATACATGTAAGTGAAGGGATAGTATTTACTTGTAAATAAGCCCGAGAAGATGAAAGAATAGCATTTAAAGGTTGATTGTACATGGAAGATAAAAGAATATTATTTACTGGTTGATTGTACAGGGCCCATGGATGAAGAGTATTTACTGGTTGATTTCAAAGGTTGATGAATGAATGATTTTTACAGTTAATTAATCTGTACGGATAAATGTAAATCAACTGCTGGTTGATTATACGGGAAAGATGAATGGGTAGTATTTGCTATTTCATTGTGCATGGCAGATGACTGCATTGAATCTATTCATTAAGTATATAGAAAGATGAATGAGCATTATTTGTACGTTGCTTATACTGGTCAGGCGGATTGACATTAATATCTAACCACAAATTATAAAGTTTACTTCATAAACCTATTGTGAAACTCACCAAGGTAAATATTAGTTGTTGCGTTACTTACAACCAGTCCAACTTATCTGGCAACCCTGATAGATTCTCAAACATTTACAAAGACCCCATTTATGACATTATGGTAAATAAATTACATATATGTGCATTTGTATTCGTTAGCATTGAACTGAATGTATTAGCATTTCTGCCATTGGTCCCATTTTTTTCACAGATAAATAAGTCGCAGTAATAATTCATAAGATGACTTAAACAGATCTAAATATGACAGGTCGTACAGAGAGATTCCCAAACATAAAAACATTCCAAAGAAGCAAAAACAAAACAAAAACAAAACAAACAAACAAACAAAAAAATCAATCTCTCTACGCTATTTACCTGATCCAGTGAAAAGGTTTGAAAATACAGGGCTTCAACAGTACAATGAATTTATCAGACATATTTTGTCGCCTTACATTCCGGTTGTAATTTTTGAGAGATTTGCTCCGTTATATAATTTTGCTCCACAAACCACTGGATTTTGTGAAGAAAACAAGGATTTGGTTTACAAATACCAGAGTTTTGCCTGGAAACCATAGGTTTCATTTTCAAAAAGAAGGTTTTTGCCTTAAACCGAAGTTTTTTGTTGGGTTTTTGTGTGTGTGTGTGTGTGTGTGTGTGTGTGTGTGTGTGTGTGTGTGTGTGTTTGTTTTTGTGTTTTTTTTTTTTTTTTTTGTTTTTTTGTTTTTTTTTTAAATTTTGAAACAAGACTTTCCATTGACGTTTGCCTCAGATATATTCTTGATTGTCTGGATCAACTCAACAATCACTGCAACGATTTTCAAGTAAAACGTCTGGCCAACCGATTGAAAAATAAAATTCAACTACTGTATGTTTGATTTAGATGGTGACGGGAATGAAAGGTTCATCTCTATCAGTGGAATAACTAGTACTCTATGTGTTATACAATGTGACGTAAAGCACAAATTTATGGTTCGCCAAATTCTTTTTGCGTTCAACAAATTTCAAATATATCCATTTATCCGCATTTCCTTATGTTTATACAACAAGGAAACCCAGAGCATTTTCTTTTGTGTTGATATCATATATATGATGTACATACAGATCAGCGCAGATACTAATGGAATTTGTGCATGAACTCAACGACGAATAACGACGTTTTGATTATAACTAGAACACTTTACTGTGACAACAGTTAATGCAAAGTTACGATAATGGAGAGCACACGTAGCTGCCCTTTGGTAGATTGTACAAGCCATGTCAACAGTTCCCTGTACAATGAGTGCGGTGTCGACTGAATACAGTTCACAAATACTGACCACAGTCCACAGATATTAAATACAGCCCACAGCAGCACAATGCAGGTAAACGTCCCGTTCTTCTGGCAGGGGCAGAATCATGTGGTTGATCCACTCTTCACTGCTGAGATAATGAGTGCTTCCTACTGGGACACTCACTCAAGCAGACACGTTGTCTCCTCTCTGCTACCGGACCTCTGTTAACATACTTTTCTTGGCAAGATCTACACGATTCCACACTTCAGTTTTAGTGATTAAAGGTCTTAATGTAATTTCTGTCCCCACTTGTTCACATAATTAAGTCTGCATATTTATGTTTCTTCCACTACACAACGAAAGTACACAATAAACTGACCAAGTAAGCAATGACTCAGCACACAATGTGAGACAATGGACTTGGTGCCCTATTTGTATAGCTCAAAACAGTAAGAATATACTTTGAATATATCCTTATAGTGACCGGGATAAAATTGAACTCTGCTTTGTTGGTTATTGCAGAGCATTTGGGTCGTAATTGGAGTAAATTTCTAACATTTATAATTATACATTTGCTTGATACTTCCATGATATTCCTATAGAATTTTAAGTCTCACGGGATGCCTTTTTTACAGGTTAATATTCTTAGCTTTATGGATCATAATAGGACTGTACGTACTTGTATTATATTTTGTTCTGATGACAAAGCTTACAGCGGTAAAGAAATGTCACCACGTCAGGCAGAAATGATCTTAGTATTCACAATGGTCTAATTTATCAAACTTAGGCATTTTTCTCGATGGAGTAGAGGCTTCCAGTGACCTATTTACCTCAAACAAATTTGTTCTGCCGTCGACGTGTACTTAACTAACAATATTTGTGCTCTTACGCCTCCGACGCACCTAGCTCCTCAAACTGATGTGGCTGATGCATCTCCGGTTGGATGATAAATAATTCACACCGACATGGAATGATATACTTAGTCACTTGTTTTCCTAGCGTTGTAGTTAGAATTAAAAGGACCAAAAGCACAGGACATCAGAGACATGCAGCTGATCTGTTATTCTTTTGTAGCAAGAGGTACGTACGTGTCCTTTGATGTATGATTCAGCGTTTCATGTGGGTCAACGGCTGTCTACAAAACTGAATTAATTAGATAAACTAAGGCGACCCTTCCAGCAGGTATTCTGTATATCTCCGTGTCACGGAAGGCAAGTAATATAATTCAAATTAGCTTCAACACCGCCGCGGAATAACTTCATTGTACACCTGCTTTATTACCCTATGGCCATGCCTCTTGACTCAGTCTACTTAAAGGTATTTCTCGGACTTGACGCCTCACAAGCAAGGTACGGAGTTAATTATGTTGTATGTCCTTTAAAGCGATATAGTTAAATTCTGAAAGATGATTACTTTGCCAGTTCGTGTCACGCCTGCTCGGTCAATAGCACTACCGGATTGACGCTGATATGGCGTCAAAGCCCAAAATTTATGAGAGTACAGATATCTTATTTTGTTCTTCCTATACTTATAGCGATAATTTAATTGAGCTGACGTGATGACCATTTCAAGTAAAAATCCCTCAATCAAACTTATGGCACATAATATTAAATATTCCAAGGCAATATTTTTCTTTGATCACCTCTCAACATGTGTAACCTATTACCGCAGGCGCTTTTGATGCACAAAGTCGCCAGAAAACAAAATGGGAAGTAACACCACAAATGGAATCATAATTGCTTAACTCTGAAAGATGAAAAAATGAATCAAACAATCTTCATTCATACAGATCCATACGAACTCACAGAATATACACATTAGGCCTAAATAAGGAATTCACGGCCTGGAGGTGAAACATACAGTGGTTAGTATGACATTAACAGTGGTGAGAAGATACCAATTTAATTTTACATATTACAAGCCAGGAAGATTCTTGCAGGAGGTTTGGGCATGATAGAAATTAATGACCTGAGACGAATTATAAGACTATATATATATATATATATATATATATATATATATATATATATATATATATATATATATATATATATATATATATATATATATATATATATATATATACATATATATATATATGTATATATATATATATATATATATATATATATATATATATATATATATATATATATATATATAATATATATATATATATATATATATATATATATATATATATATATATATATATATATATATATATATACATATTCATCAGCCAAAATTTTATTTCATGTATAAAACTATATCTTGTGAATGCATTTTTCATATGGTCCAGAATATAATTTAAAAATTGTACGCCTGTATGTTGGACACTGCGACAAAAGTACTTACATGTAATTCTATGTATGGCAGTAGAAAGGCTGTTTTTACCTCTTGTAATGCAGTTGTGGGTTTTATGTCAAAAATTGAAGTTAAACTTAATTTGTGATTCCGCGCGTAACTTCAAGTAGACCAAAAAATAGACACGTTATGTATTGGCAGTGTTTGCTTGGTCAGGGATGTGGGCTATGTGTCTGCCACGACAAAAAGGTGATAATTCGCATTACTATATTTTTGATAAATATCATCTACTTGATTAATATGCGTTTGGTGGGAGGAACCTCATGATTCTGTACAGTACCGTACATGTAGATAAATTCAGGAATAACACAATTTTGGCAGTCGGCAAAAAGGAACCAATTGCCTAATTTTACTTGACATACCGATGACAGGGCCAATCGTTTTTTGCATGTTAATTCATTATCTTTGTTGCAATTTAAGAAATATTATACATATATATATATATATATATATATATATATATATATATATATATGTATATATATATATATGTATATATATATATATATGTATATATATATATGTATATATATATATATATATATATATGTATATATATATATATATATATATATATATATATATATATATATATATATATATATATATATATATATATATATATATATATATATATACCAAGATCATTTATGAAGGGCACCTGTGGCAGTATTTCTGAACGAAATCTTACATAAATTAAAAATAATAACGACCCCAAGATGGAGCCTTGTGGTACGCCACATGTCTCATATCTGGAATAAGAACTATTGTTTACGAGCTGCACAAATTGCTTTCTATTCGTTTAATAATCTCTTATCTTTTCCAAAGCAACGACAGGAACATCACTATGTTCAAGCTTTATAAAGAGAATTTCATGATTAACAGCATTAAAGCAATATGTTAGTCCTAGAATATGCCTTAATCAAAATGTCCCTTTTCCAGTTGTTGATATAGAAAATTAGTGAATTCACATATTATAGCTATTTTGTTGTATTGACTTTGCCTAAACACAAACTGTGCTATAATACAATAGGAAAGAAAGAAAGAGATACTATCTAAAAATCGCAACATCCTATCAGGTATGAGTCGTTCAAGTGATTTCGAAAGAGCAGACAGTGCAGACATAGGGCGGCAATCACCCAAGACCTCTGTATCTCCGCCCTAAAAAAAACGCATTACACGCGCAATGTGCATCCAATTAGGAAATGTGCCTGTCTTAATTCAAAGATTAAACACGTGAGTTAAAGGTATTGAAATACATTCCTTGCTTTCATTAAGTGGCTTGGAGTTAATAAGATCAGCACCTGGCGACTTGTATGTTTTCTGGCGATCCAATTATGACAACAGTTCACCTTCGCTAACAGGTTCCAAAAAATGTAGATTCTGGTACTTTTGGACCCAAGTAGTCACGTACTTTTTTCAGTACCAGCTTAATTAA
>CAXHWN010000123.1:0-18380 GCA_964020975.1 Hermodice carunculata | reverse complement strand
TGTGTCATTTGCATGCATTATTTCATTTGCCACAATTACGTGGCGTCAGGAGTCACCTATTGACTGGCAAATTAAATGAGATCTCCGTTGTAAAAAGACGTAATTAAAGTATTTTGCAAAATGTGCGGTGGTATGCGCTCCAGATGTACTTTAGCTGGTGTTTTCATAAATGGCATGAAATCTAATATGCTTAACTTTAAGGCTGACCTACCAATATCAGAGAAGACACTTATTAAGGTTACTGTAGAACTGGGATTTTTACACAGAAGATATCGAGAAATTATCTATCTTTTAAGTCCAATATTCTTTTTTACTCAATGCGTGTTAAATCCCGGAGTTGACCGCCTGATGTTGGGGCAAAGGCAATATCAAACTTACTCCAATTTTGTATCTCTTAAACCTCCCCACAGCTTGTCTGCAAATTGGCTGACTTTGCGTGGACTTTGTCTCTTTGCCATTAGATCTTCGGCAAATTGACTGTACATCTGATAGGGTGTTATATCGCGACTTCAGATTGTATTCGTCCTTATAATTTGACAAAACCTTGCAAACCACCAATGGCCGCATTTAACCCTTAACCACACTGCACCATTTTTCACAGAAATATATGCCATATGTCCGGCGAATCTTCTATTTCTAAATGGGACCATACAAATTTCAGGTATCGATATAACTCATTCACCTCAAAAGCATGAATCATTCTTTGCCATATTTCTGCCATTCTTTATATGTTTTTCTGTTTCTTTGAAGCAAACTTATTTATTTAACACTTTCGCGCCCTGACCCGACAGAGTGAATCGATTTAATTGTGTGCAATGATAACCTTTACCGATATTTGTTTACTTTTCAACACTTTTGCCGCTAGGATGACTGTTTATCTGTATATTTATGCACTCATTTGTTCATCATCACAAAGAAAGTTTGTTGAACTGTGTTTGCTAAGTTGTGAGGGGGGAAAAGCTGTTTGCTCTCACGCGTGATCTTGTGTTTGTCTACCGACCGATTGTGCGCTTGCTATTCATCCATTATTCCCATCATCTATCTCACTCCTCATGCCATTTGTTCGGTTTTTAAAAAATCAATTGGCCCAGTCGACCTGTCGCTATAGTCCACAATATATACCTGTGTTGACTGACTTCCACTGACGGATACCAGCCGGAGACGCCTGAAAACCCTCAGTGCACTGTTGGACCGGGGCTTCATCACTTTCTCTCGCTATCTGCTTTCTGTGTTAGACGTATGAGCAGCCCTCGAAATAGTTACATTTAATTAGCAGAGGTCATTGTGGTTATCACATCTTACGGGCGAACTGACAGAAATACGAAGTTTTTGGCGTGTAACAATCGAGCAGCAGAACAATCTTGGACTGGCCAGCAGACACCAAGTCCGTCAGTCCCTCTGTTACATGTGGGAATTCAATCAATGGTCAGCGGAAAGCGCAGGATTATTATCACATAATCTGCAATGATTGCTCGGAAGCTATCTGCTTCTTCCTTTATGATTTAGGGAATACTCTTCGTCAGATAAGGGATGGAACTCAGCAAATTTCTCATGAATTTGGCATCATGTGTGGTCACGTTCCGAAAGCGTCTCGGAAGCCAGAACAACAAGTCTCTGTGAAAATTAAGAAAAAGGAAATAGATTCAAACAAGGTCACTCGAAAGTTACGGCGTCTAATTCTCCCTTGCTCTGATCTCCAGCCCTTAAGGATCCCGGTCCAACCATTTGCCCTTACCTCCGGGCTTTTAATATAATCCTATCCATATTTCTTGTACATAAATGTTATTTAAAATCCGTTATGCTCCCCCCACGGGCATCCCCTCTGATTGGGCTGCAAACCCTCTGATCCCAACGGTCCGGCCCGTGGAGCCCCTATATATTACAGGTTCAACTTTGTCGACCCTCGGCCCCTCAAAACTCTTGACAGACAAACGATAAACACATAAAGCAAATTTCAGGTAGTTTGTTTCCAATTTGCCCAAGAGGGACTCCAGAATAATCAAGCATATTTGTGAATGCAAGTGTTGGGACGAGAGGCACGTATATTTTCACTGAATTATCTGGTGCTCCGCGGACGAGAAGTCCCATTGGCGACCGGCAAACCAGATTACTTCTGCGGAGTGGGCTGCACACAACGTTCTGGTCAAATTGAGTTTTGCTCCCGACTGGGTACAGCCTACTGACTTGCTCATTTTGTGGGATTTCAACACGGAGTCGGTGATAATAATGAACAGATTTGTTGAGTGATGCTGGTCAAATTCCCAGGTCGTGCCGGGATCTTCGCTTCAACATTCCGCCTTGCACTCTGCCATGCCGACCCAGCTGAGACGAGAACAGTTATTGCCAAAAACAAATTTTCCTGCGCACACTCCTTTTTGTCTATCTATCAAAAATAATAATTCAAAGCATTTTCAGCATTTGCGAACATTCTCATGTGGCAAAGTATATTAAAATAACGAGAAAAAAGCGTGTCAAAAATGGCCGATATTCTCTTTTCAAGCCTTTCCTGTTCTATTTTGAATTTTGTGTTAGAAACAATAGCGCAGAATTTAAACAGATTTGAGATATTTAACTCTGTGAAAGAAAGGGCTCCCTTTGCCTTGGAGTTTCGTTTTCTGTTGACATTTTATGTCTCCGCGGGGTGTGTGTCTGTATGTTTCATGTGAAGATCTCTATACTGGACTGGTATGAATATTTAACTGGAGTACATGGGCCACTTGAGCTTTATATCGAACAAAATCTTTGACACTGAATAAAATCAGAATCCAGGTATAGAAAAATATGCTATTTATGATTTCAAAGATAGATAAGGTTAATGTTTGGCTCACATTAATTCTCTTTGCATACTCCATCAACGTTTCCTATTTTTGATATTGAGATCAAATGATCAATAAGAAGTAAAGAGCAAATGACAAAGTAGCAAATTTTTTGCAAAGTCTCATGTTGTTACATTCCATTTTCGTTTATGCGGCAAAAAATATTAAAAAAGTGGGTACAATGCTACCTGGGCACCGGCCTTACATACTTTCTAACTTAGCTTTCCACGGGAAAAATAAGATATCTAAAATAGCTGCACATAACCTCAAACCCAAGATTTCTAAAGGTTATGCACACATCTTTCACGAAAGAGTATGCCTTTGGTAAAAAGTTGCATCGTTGCTCTTCATAATTGTACTCGTTGTTGATCCTGAATGTAAATACCCACAACAGCTGCATACTGTTTTGAAATTAGTGATCCACAATGCTCATTTCGTGTATGTCGGTATATACGTTTTCTTTTAAATTAATATTTAATGCGTTCCGCAGCAGTCTTGGAGTGCGAAAACTTGTGACGGATTTAAAAAAGAAAAATGTAGTGGCCGAAAGTTTCATTTTGGTATCGGGGCCTGTTCTCAGAATTTGAAGCCTTACAAAGCATACGATGATGATAGCGTCTCAAGTTTACTGGGCGAAGTATATGTATATATATATATATATATATATATATATATATATATATAGAGAGAGAGAGAGAGAGAGAGAGAGAGAGAGAGAGAGAGAGAGAGAGAGAGAGGGGAAGTATGCGTTGCGCGTAACTACCCTAAAAAGTCTTATGATGAAGAAGTCCAATCCCATCAGCTGAAACTCTGCATGAGCTTGTCCCAGCGTTGCATACCTTGCAGGCGAAATTTGACTCTATCTCAGCGCGCCGTGCCTTCGGAACAATCTAAAATTTGTCACAGCCTCCTTATAGTTGCATGCACTGAAACGCAAGATCTTTGTAATCAACTACACAGATAGAAGAAGACACTTTGATATGAGAGCAAAAATCGCGGGGGAAAACTGCGGACAGCAAGACAGACAAGCTGGGACAGATGAAACCTGAAAGGTCGTGACATCATGTGATGAACTCGGTATGATTAAAACTGCACCGGGGTCTACGGAGTATTGAAAGCTGCGATGACATCTCACAGTAAGAGATGACATACGACATGGGCCGTAGTCCTGTCTTATCATTTTGGAAAATCTCCGAAGTAATCAACCTCGTAAATATATCTGACACGTCCATCCTCCGCCAGCTGTATGGGGCTGCATTGTCATCGGCAAAATGAGGTGCCGTTAGATCCTTTGATTTTCTGACATTAATTGAGTTGAAAGTATAGGACGATAGCATAGCAGCAACTGCAAATTACACAGCATACGCAAGATGCTCTGTCCCAACGCTTGTACGGTTGATGTAGACCAAATATTTACACGTGTACTGCTAATTAGCTAACGTCCACAACACATCAGTAAAGGGATAAACAAAATGCGCTTGTTAGCAGTCTTGTGAACAGTTGTGTTTAGCCAGCGGGGGAAAACTCACACCATATAGCGCTTTTATCTTCTCTCAGATGGTAAATAGGGTCTGCTAGAAGGCAGAACAGAGCAAACTATTAGGTAAGGACAAGCTTGGAACAGTTGTTGCTTGTACGTGTGTTCTGTAGTATGTTATGACACGATACTTCTCTGTTTATGGTGTCCAAAAACAGATAATAAAACAAAGGAAGCTGACCAACAGTGCATGAAAATAAGAGATGGAAAAGTGGAAAGGATATCAGGGTATAGCTAATCGCGCATATACAGGCGTTGTACACCATGACACTAAATACCTCAAAGATGAAAACTGTTCTACCATTATATCAAATCAACACACAAATGGTTGCACTGCCTGGCTCAATGCTATCCTACATTCCCAAGTTATATACAGGTTTCTATAGATACTCCATTAGTCGAATGACTGAAATAGTTCCCTTTAAATCGGTGCTTCTCTCCGTGTTGAACGGGTGGCTTTGGTTGTCTTGCTGAGAAGCTACCCTCCTCTTTCGTGTGAACTTTAACAATCGCTTACACTTGATTAGCTTTGAATTACAAAATATGGTTTAAAACTATGATTTTTTTTTAGTGTATGCACGAAGAAAAATAAATGGAATGAAATGAAATAAAATGGAGTAAAATGAAATAAAAAGGAATTGAAATAAAGTGAAGTGAAATAGGATTGAATATAGCAAAGCAAAACAGAACAAAAACAAAACAAAAATAAAATAAACGTGCTAATTCATCTTACTTCGGTGGCTTTAGTTCAATCCGTTGCTCCAACATATCCCTACATTGCCCTTTGTGCATCTACTAGAAAACAGAATAAAGAATATAGTTGGTATATCGGTGGAGATGGAGTAAATTGCAACTGCATTAATAACGTCAATTACTTGAAATTAGTCATTTCACAACACCAGGATATTTTGTAAGTGTAATGTTGAAAAATAAAATAGCGATATAAACCAGAAAAGAACTGAAGAAAAAAAATATATCTTGAGTTTAACGGCACATCTAATTAAGCTTAAATTAGCGCAAATATTGTGATATCGGCCTTCATTTGTTACAATGAAAACAAAAAGAGTGTATTTTGAAAAATATATATTGATCTAAACAATAAAGAAAAGACCCGAACACAGAGTATATCGATTGTGAATAACAAAAGTAACGATTTTGCAACCAGAAACACATTGAGACGACAGATTTTCAATATGACAACGCGATAGTATTCAACATCGATAGTGTTTGGGATTATGCGGGTACGCAGCAGGTCTGTATGGCTTCCTCGCTCCCTGCTCCTTTGCGCCAGTCCCTGTGGAGCATGTGCCGTTCATTCTGCCACATGTGCCGGTGGCGACCTGATAGTGTGCGAAGATAAGTATGTGTCATTCACACCACGTATTACTCAATTTAATATAGGTTATTATTCCATTTAAGGTGATGAAATACCTCTGCATAATTGGCGGTGTGTGTCCTGAGATGTAATGGACTAATTAAAGCATATTAGATAATTATAAGCAATGTCATAATTGACCAGGCAGCCGTAGCTTGTGTCCAATCTTCTGGGATGAGATCTTCGTTTTAAATTTTCATGAGTTGGATAAGCTGGCGACCCTGTTCTTGCAGCGAAATTTTAGCGCCCTGGGCTCTATCCAATTTAACTTGTGTAATCTTCATTAGCTGAGGAATGCCGCTTGTTAGAACAATGGAAAACCTCACTGTGACAATGTATGTTTTTCCTTTTTCCCCCCAAATCATTGTGATTCAATTTGTTTTTGCATTATGCTTTGGGGGAGAAATCTGATACTTTCAATCAGGGACCTCAAGCCATACATTTCAATTTTTTGTTTAATGCTGGAACCGCTTCAAACACAATGCTAAAGAAATAGCAACGAAAATGTACAAATGCCGATAACTTCAAAAAATACATGAAAGAATATATTTACATTGTCTTAACGAAGAATGCGAGACTTCCAAATGGGACAACAAAACTACAGCGGCAGCTGAATGAAGCTGGTCCTGAATAAAGGAGGAGTCTTATGTGAAATTTAAAGTCACATGATATTGGGTCTAAGACACAAAATTCAAACGTATGAAATGGTGTATGGGTCTCGAAATTCTCGCCACAAACAGCCAAAATGGTATTTCTGACCAGAGACATGTATAATATCTATCGAGAAGATGCAAAATATCAATTTTATAACCTTGGAATAGTCTCCTGCCATCTATGAACAAAAACCGAAACATTTATTATTTTGAATCTTTGTCAAAAGGAGAGGTCAACGCTGTTCCCCAGATGTCTGAGTAAATATTTAAAGCGAGTCAACATTTTAATTATCGTTTCAAAATGGAAGTGAAACAGACCTTTTACTCATAGGAAATGCTCATTTGCAAATCATATTTTTTTATTTTCAGTCAAAGATCATAACTTGATTCTTTTCCATCTGATATTCAAACCGCTACACGTCCAAAAAGACAAGAATTTCGAACATAAATCTATTCCGAAAAAAAAAAAGAAGAAGAAATATTGACAAACGTAGGTGCGTGGCAGAAAATATGGAAAAATTTATTACAGTGGTGCGGGTGTAAAGTGGCATAAACATAGCAGGCGCTGAGGTGGTAAGTTCAGGTAGGCTCATTGGTGCATTCAGACATTTGTTTAGATATAATAACATGTTAACGGGGAAGCCATCTGTCAGGCAGCCGGCATGTGACGCAACCAGTCACCACTCCCAAACGTATCGTCCACATCTGTAATGAACTGCTCATATACCAGTTAAATGCCACCAATGATTTACGGTATCGAATATGTAAAGTAATAGACACATACATGCACACAACAAAAACTATAAGCCCCTCTCCTTCTTGTCCAAAAAGGAGGGGAAAAATCGCCCCTGTCCTTCTTGTAAAAAAAGGAGGGGAAAAATCCGAGTGATTTAAAACACGACAGGACTCAACCCGAAAAACGCATCCATGGAGTGTGGGGGTGTATTGTCTATCGAACTGGACAAAAATCCGTGTTTCAGATAATAGGCAAGATATTGTATCCATCTTATGTCAAGAGAATGTATCTAAAGTTCAACTTGCTGTCAGGCAGACACCGGTGTTCCACGGTGTTCAATGTTTGGACAGGCGACATCTGCTGTGGACCAGAACAGCTCGAAGCGAGCGGCCTCTACCTCACAGACCGGTCTCTGTCTGTGTGGACTCTGAATTTCTGTTTTTCCATATAAAACAGAAAAGGAAAATGATTATTATCACGCTCGTTTTAATATCGTCCAAAGACACTATCGGCTACAGCTTTAAAATCAAGAATTTTAATATAAATTTACCCGATGCGTTCCGCATTCTCAAAGCCCTGCGCTTGTAATTAATGGAAATATCACCAAAATTGATCTGATCGTTTTTCCCGTGAACTTTTTTTCTTTCTAACATACAAACATGTATGCATGCGTATCACTAGTATTAAAATTAGGCATCCTCATAATTGGCTTGGTTTGGCAATTGCCATATTACGTACCACGTTGTATTTGTGTGTGTGTGTGTGTGTTGTATTCTTAGCAAAATGCCGTATTATTTGTTGATGTACAGTGCAGTCAATAAAGTTCATTTCATACATACATGTATATATACACGATTAGTTACATTTATAAAATAAATAAAACAAAATGTAGTTTATTGCATGCAATAAAGCTTCAAAGGGTGCACACAAAAGAGTTTCGCGGGATTATTTAATATTTCAAACAAATCCCACCAGATGTCTCCTTTTGCAGGGAAATTTAAACTGATACCAGCAACCTGCGTGCTGCAGATACACCATCACTTAAAAAAGGGTGAAATAATCATAGAACTTATGATAGAAAAAATTACATGATATCATATAACTATACAGACGATCAAAATCATGGTTCATTTTGCTGTCACCCCACTTAAGCTAACAATCAACACAAACATCAAGTACAGTTAAAAATTCAATCCAAAGTTATAGTAATATTATTGGTATTTTACAAAAGGGTACGCAAACCGTTTTCATAAAAACTGAAGAGAGAGAGAGAGAGAGAGAGAGAGAGAGAGAGAGAGAGAGGCTTAAGTGAATGTACATATTATTTCAATGAGCGTGTTTTCAGATTTATGATAAAAAAATTATCAGTGATATTGCAAAATACAAGAAGTAGATAACCAGTTCTTTGTTCAGCCGGACCCCTCCCTTTTAAAACTGCTCAGTTTATGACGGGGTATAGCGAAAGGCCGATTCTTACGGGGTATCTAGCGTGGTTTTGTGATGTGATTATGTTTGTCATAAAGTTATAAAGCCAATGCACACACCACTGCTGTCTTGTATCAAATAACAGAATGGATGGAACACCCTAAGTTGCTAACAGGGATATGCCAGGACAGAAATAAAGGGCTCACATTTCCTAATCATATGAGAGAACTGCCGGGATGCAGGTCGTCTAACCTTTGACCACAATTTCAGCAAGACTGCAAGTTCATAGTCTTCATAAAACAACTTTGATTCATGCACCAGCATGCTACATCTATTAAAAGTCCCCTCCCCCATCCACCACACGCTACATCTAAAGTCCTCTCCCCCTCCCCCCACCTCACGCTACATCTGAAGTCCCTTCCCCATCCACCACACACCACATCTTAAGTCCGCTCACCCTCCCCCCCCCACCTCACGCTACATCTAAAGTCCCCTCCCCCATATACCACACACCACATCTAAAGTCCTCTCATCCCCACCCACCACACACTACATCTAAAGTCCTCTCACCCCCACATACCACACACCACATCATAAGTCCTCTCACCCCACCCACCACACACTCAATCACACACTACATCTAAAGTCCTCTCATCCCCACCCACCACACACTACATCTAAAGTCCTCTCACCCCCACCCACCACAAACCACATCTAAAGTCCTCTCACCCCACCCACCACACACTACATCTAAAGTCCTCTCACCCCACCCACCACACACTACATGTAAAGTCCTCTCATCCCCACCCACCACACACTACATCTAAAGTCCTCTCATCCCCACCCACCACACACTACATCTAAAGTCCTCTCACCCCCACCCACCACACACCACATCTAAAGTCCTCTCACCCCCACCCACCACACACTACATCTAAAGTCCTCTCACCCCACCCACCACACACTACATCTAAAGTCCTCTCATCCCCACCCACCACACACTACATCTAAAATCCTCTCACCCCCACCCACCACACACCACATCTAAAGTCCTCTCACCCCCACCCACCACACACTACATCTAAAGTCCCCTCACCCCCACCCACCACACACCACATCTAAAGTCCTCTCACCCCCACCCACCACACACTACATCTAAAGTCCTCTCACCCCCACCCACCACACACTACATCTAAAGTCCTCTCACCCCACCCACCACACACTACATCTAAAGTCCTCTCATCCCCACCCACCACACACTACATCTAAAGTCCTCTCAACCCCACCCACCACACACTACATCTAAAGTCCTCTCACCCCCACCCACCACACACTACATCTAAAGTCCTCTCACCCCCACCCACCACCCACCACATCTAAAGTCCTCTCATCCCCACCCACCACACACTACATCTAAAGTCCTCTCACCCCCACCCACCACACACTACATCTAAAGTCCTCTCACCCCCACCCACCACACACTACATCTAAAGTCCTCTCACCCCCACCCACCACACACTACATCTAAAGTCCTCTCACCCCCACCCACCACACACTACATCTAAAGTCCTCTCACCCCCACCCACCACACACTACATCTAAAGTCCTCTCACCCCCACCCACCACCCACTACATCTAAAGTCCTCTCACCCCCACCCACCACACACTACATCTAAAGTCCTCTCACCCCCACCCACCACATTTAAAGTCCTCTCACCCCCACCCACCACCCACTACATCTAAAGTCCTCTCACCCCCACCCACCACCCACTACATCTAAAGTCCTCTCACCCCCACCCACCACACACTACATCTAAAGTCCTCTCACCCCCACCCACCACGCACTACATCTAAAGTCCTCTCACCCCCACCCACCACCCACTACATCTAAAGTCCTCTCACCCCCACCCACCACACACTACATTTAAAGTCCTCTCTCCCCCACCCACCACATCTAAAGTCCTCTCACACCCACCCACCACACAACACATCTAAAGTCCTCTCACCCCACCCACCACACACTACATCTAAAGTCCTCTCACCCCACCCACCACACACCACATCTAAAGTCCTCTCACCCCACCCACCACACACCACATCTAAAGTCCTCTCACCCCACCCACCACACACTACATGTAAAGTCCTCTCACCCCACCCACCACACACTACATGTAAAGTCCTCTCACCCCACCCACCACACACCACATCTAAAGTCCTCTCACCCCACCCACCACACACCACATCTAAAGTCCTCTCACCCCACCCACCACACACTACATGTAAAGTCCTCTCACCCCACCCACCACACACTACATGTAAAGTCCTCTCACCCCACCCACCACACACCACATCTAAAGTCCTCTCACCCCACCCACCACACACTCAATCACACACTACATCTAAAGTCCTCTCATCCCCACCCACCACACACCACATCTAAAGTCCTCTCACCCCACCCACCACACACTACATCTAAAGTCCTCTCACCCCCACCCACCACACACCACATCTAAAGTCCTCTCACCCCACCCACCACACACTACATGTAAAGTCCTCTCACCCCACCCACCACACACCACATCTAAAGTCCTCTCACCCCACCCACCACACACTCAATCACACACTACATCTAAAGTCCTCTCATCCCCACCCACCACACACCACATCTAAAGTCCTCTCACCCCACCCACCACACACTACATCTAAAGTCCTCTCACCCCCACCCACCACACACCACATCTAAAGTCCTCTCACCCCACCCACCACACACTACATGTAAAGTCCTCTCACCCCACCCACCACACACCACATCTAAAGTCCTCTCACCCCACCCACCACACACCACATCTAAAGTCCTCTCACCCCACCCACCACACACTCAATCACACACTACATCTAAAGTCCTCTCATCCCCACCCACCACACACCACATCTAAAGTCCTCTCACCCCACCCACCACACACTACATCTAAAGTCCTCTCACCCCCACCCACCACACACCACATCTAAAGTCCTCTCACCCCACCCACCACACACTACATGTAAAGTCCTCTCACCCCACCCACCACACACCACATCTAAAGTCCTCTCACCCCACCCACCACACACCACATCTAAAGTCCTCTCACTCCCACCCACCACACACCACAGTGCTTGGCCCAACAAGTCAGGCTGCTGCTCCTAGAAAAGCACCTGTAGCATGACTTACCTGGCAATATAAAACAAGAACAACCAAAAACACCCCCACCCCCCAAAACAAACAAACGAACAAACAAACAAACAAACAAACAACAACAACAACAACAACAAACAAAAACAAAAAACAAGCAAGCAAACAAACAAAAAATCGCTGACCACTGTCTTACAGAAATATTGTGTGAACTTATGATTGAACTTTACAGGGTGGATCCTAATAATGCAACTTAGCCTGCAAGAAAGCAGTTTTCAAGTTTTCTGTTGTTGTTGTTGTTGTTGTTGTTGTTTTTTTTTTTTTTTTTTTTTTTTTTTTGTTGTTGTTGTTTTTTTTTTTGTTTTTTGTTTTGTTTCCTGAAGATATTGTCAAAAAAAAAAAATCACGAGAATGACCATGAACTGATGCTGAAAGCATGATGAAGATTGTTATGTCACAACGCATTAGGTCATTCCAGACAACTTTCTGATATATCTATGTTTGGTACTGGTAGATGTATGCATACAAGTACGTGTAAATTTTACCATCCACTTTGGTATTTTCTGGCATCTTGAGCCATCTTTGTACTGATGGATTTCTTGGTATGCATTACATAAGGGTCAGCCAGGCAAGTATATATTCATTTCCCCGAGTGGTAGTTCCTGTGATGAGCTACCAGGTTGCAGCACTGTACCTGGTAGATCATCTCACTTCTGGGATACTCTTGAGACAGTGCCTTTCTGTTAATGTCTAGTAACAGCTGATGATAGAACCACACCCCATTCTGAGGTTTCGTGTTTAAGTCCTTGGTTGTATTACAGTTAAAAAAAGCCCCCAAAACATACTATATATTTTGTCAAAGTACACACATTGAAGATTTTGACAGTTGTTTCGAATATATTTGTCTGAAACCAGACTTTTGTAACCCACGGAACTATTTCCAAGGTTTACAGACACACTGCTGACACACTGTATTACCAAATGTTGGACAAGTTGTGATTTTGTTCTCATAGATCTCCACAATCTCAGGCTATCTTGAAAAAGATGAAATAGATACACATTTGGAAGTGTTTTTCTTTTGGAAGTCTCACAACAAAAATCTTTCCACAAAGGTGAAAGTATTCCATGTTTAGCAAGAACAGTTAACGAAAATTACTGTGACCTAAAAGTAAACATTCTCATATTTATGTTCATCAGACTGTATGCGAACTTTCTCATCTATAATCTTATTTCAATACTTTGTAAATATTTTATCAAGTGGATAGATGGAGCTTGCCTGCTTATATATAATTTGCTAACTATCAGGCTAGTTTGGTATCTAGCCGGTGGCCAAATCCAACAGTCCAGGGCCCCAGGTCTGCCAAGCAAGCAAAGCTAGGGCCTGTTAACTCATTCCATACCAGTCTCTGATTTTTCAGTATATTTACCTGGATTTAAGACGGCAGTTGCACATTTAAATTCTTCATGAAAAGAGCTTTCGTTCGCGTACCAACATGCCTATAGTCTTAAGTCAGGGGTTCTAGCACTGACCAAGACCTGTGACCATAGTATGGAATGAGTTAAACATAAAATATACAAGATCAGGCTTGACCTTGTCATAAGTCCATGAAGTTGCAAGGTCTTCTGGCAAATGATTTGATTAGACAACTCTCATTATTCCCATGCATACTGCCTGCATTTTTGAAAATTTTTGTATATAAATTTTTACATTCACATGTTTCAAGCTGTGTGCTTTAACCCTTTCAGTGCCAAATTTTAGACTGAGTCGAGAGCTTTTCTTGGCTTAATGTGCCCAATGTGCACGGAGAAAAGCTGTTGACCTGGGGTATTCTCTCTGGAACTATACGCATACTGGTGCTTGAATGAACGGTCTTTTTACGACGAATACGAATCTGGGATCCTAATGATAATTCAGACTTGTTTGACCGAAGTAGATTAACTTAAGACGTGATTGGCACTGAAAGAGTTAACATAGTTTGGCATTCCATCACGTGACAAGCACGCGTAGTTTTGATGTCCTGGCTCCCACACACAGCAATCCACACTTTTGAAGCTACATTGTGCAAATGACGAATTCTTGTGGGCAAAGGCCAAGGTGGGATTTAAATCACTGCATAAGTCATTAACATATGCAGTGCTCCCTCCTCTGAAAGACCATCCCTCAGCCACGGCCAACAGTGGTCTCCTGAGGCAGGGAGAAGGTAGAACCTGGCTAAAAAGATACAAGGGGGCTGTTGTCAACCTGCCAAACCTAAAATCCAGCAGATGGAAAGTAAAACTCAGGGAGATTGGTCAATTAATATCAAATACAGAAGGAAATATTCATGAAATTTAGGGAGGGGGCTAAAAAAATGTCAAAAATCGACAATTTTTCATGACTTTTCAGCATAAAATTCCAGGAGCCTGCCGGTTATATAGGAGGGTTGGCAGCACTGGGCCTGATAACAATGGTCTTAAAAATGGCAGGTTATCTCTTCCAGTGTTGCCAACCCTCCCGAATTATCCGGGAGTCTCCCGAAAATTCAGGCATGTGCTGTCTACCCTCCCGACTCCCGAATCACTCCAAGAATCTCACGAATGGCATTCTAAAAACATAATATTGTAAATTTTTAACAAATATGCTTTTCACAGTGACATTTTTCAGGCAAATTAAGCTGCTGTGCATCTCGCGGCATACTGAAGCTTGAATCCAAGTACCCTCAAATGCCACAAAAATGCATATTTTGATGTCTATTTTTTTTATTTTTTTTCCTGGGAGCATGCCCCCGGACCCCCCCCCCCCCTCCCCCGTAGGAGGGCTCCACAGCTTACGCCACTCTTCATTTCATAATTTCCCGAAAATATACATTCACCAGGTTGGCAACACTGCCCTTCTGCTTGGAGTGGTCTCTTAAAGCAGACAGTACTGTATCTGTGCATTGTGCTAAGGAAAAAAAAAGACAAAGAACAAACAGCATATTTCCATATCCTTTATTTACAAATTTACGTCACATAAAAAGAGTTGGGGCATAATCCATGGATATGCCGAGAGGAGCCTCGCAACCTGCACCATACCGAAGTTTTCAATAGTTACCACATGTCAGATGCAGTAATATAACACACACCTTCCCTTTTACCCCATCCCACCCCTCAAGCCCCTTCTCCCCAACATGCAAGATGTACCCATACTGACTTCCTGTACATAAATGTAGCAGCAAGTATTCATGAAGACTATCTTGGAATTTAAAAGACCAAAAACTAATTAGAACTATCATATTACAATCAAGTAACAGATATCATTGTACATTGGTATTGACCTCTTTATGTTCAATACCTGTTAACTCATTCCATACTATGGTCCCAGGCCTTGGTCAGTGGTTCTGGCACTGCCTGGCAAGTCATGCTGCAGCTGCAGCATGACTTGCCAGGCAGTGCCAGAACCACTGACTTAAGACTATAGGCATGTTGGTACTTGAACGGAAGCTCTTTTTATGAAGAATTTAAATATGCAATTGTCGTCTTAAATCTAGGTTAATATACGTAAATATCAGGGACTGGTATGGAATGAGGTAAATATTCAGTGTAAATTTGACAATTTGTTCCCTTGCCGCATGTTGAATCCTCTTTACTTTTCTACATTGGGCAGACAGGGAAGATGCTGAGCACACCCAAACAGATCTAGCAATGTGTTACACTGGCAAAGCCCATGCAAGATCAATTATTTCATGTCTCATTAGTTACCATTCACAATGTCAGTGTACTGGCGCTTCTTAAGCCCCATCACTCAAAAGTATATATGCTTTGGTCATTGCATTTCAAAAGTTGTACAGACAAAAATTTTCCCTGCAGCTTCACCTCCGACACTCAGTCAAAAAATTTTGAACATTTTCTGGCTAATGACTTAAGGCTGGTACAGGCAACCTTTGGGTGGGGTTTTACCCTTTTAAATTGCCCCTTGCCCTGCTCAGTTTCCAAAACTGTCCAGGCCGTCTTTCCTGCTTACAGGCTATTGGGCTGAGACAGTCAAAAGCCTGGGGCTTACGACCAGGTCATGATATAATCAAGGACGGTGACACTGTCAAATCAAAATTCTTGCAAAATATATTTTTTTTCCATCTATATCTGGCTATGCTCCTAATGGAACAAAATTTATTAATCACCGCCACAGTAGGCAAAGGTCTCTCAAAAACATTTTCATACAGATTTCTGAGACCTTAAACTCTTCAAATGTGTCTACTTGGAGATAATTTCCAGTTTTGAGGGCTGTCACGGGGGATCTGCATGATGCAGTACAGTGGGCCCCCTCTTGAGAGCCCCCCCCCCTGACGAGAGGCCAACCCCTCTTGAGAGCCCCCCCTCTGACCAGAGGCCAACCCCTCTTGAGAGCCCCCCCCCTCTGACGAGAGGCCAACCCCTCTTGAGAGGCCACTTCTCAATGCAGCAAGGGTAGCCTTTGCATTAATTTCCCCCTCATCAGAGGCCACCCCTCTCATAAGACCAGATTTCTTGTGTATTTGGGATGGTCTCATAAGAGGTGAACTTCTATATTGTCAAATATCCCTGCAAACAATGATGAGGCATTCTGTAAGTGATCATAATCGTTAATCATACTTGTAATTTTTGTTAAAATATTAGATCTGGAAATACATTTATTTTCGTCAAGCACCTTGATTACACCTTGCCCCTAGCTGTAAGTCTCTATCTTAAGACTGCTGGGGTCACATTAACATAAAATATGCTGATGCCACTGCAGCAACTCTGATACACCCCATGTGTTAACATCTGTCACACAAAAAAACTGTGATATAAGACTACAAGTAAATTAAAACTGTCTCAGTCAGTCTCGCTGTGACTTAAGTCCATCATCACATTTAAATATGACTCACAGTCATATTTATCTCAGCCATGGTCTGTTAAGGTACGCTCTCACTTACAACACAAACATGCATAGAAAATATGAGTCACAAAATGCTTACATTTCAAAGAAATTTTTGCAAAGCTGTCAGTTATGTATTAAATGTAAGTAATATGCTTTTGCTTTCATTTTTGTTTTTATTTTATAATACATACACTTCTTGCTTTTTCTCACTTGTTCACTATTAACATGCAATCAATATCTATCAGGCTGAATCCAATATCACATTGTAGGAAACAGCCCACTGATCTCTTCCTTTGATTTCCCAGTCGGCAACATTAAGGTCTCTGCTGAAGACAATGAAACTTGTCACATGAATAACAAAACAAACTTAAGCAACAGTGGTAGAATTTAAGACAGTGACTCCAGCTGGTGGCAGAATGAAAAAATGACAAAATATTTATACAGTTCTACTTTCAGTCACTAGAGGGCATCCAAGTCTGGGAAACGTCATTTTTCCACATTTAAACTAGCAGGAATGCCGATGCAAGCAAGTTTTGTCAATTATGCTCTAAGTACTTACCATGTTACCACTTTAAATTGAATAAAAAGGTCAAAATGAGTATTTTTTAAAATTCAAAATGCACAAGGTAATCTGAACATGAAAATAAAACTGAACACCCTGGAGACTATCCCGAACTGTTCAGGTCTCTATGGAATTCAGTCAATATATATATATATATATATATATATATATATATATATATATATATATATATATATATATATACATATGTATGTATATATATATACATATTTATACATATATACACATATATATGCACATATATATATACACACACACAGGCACACACACACACACACACACACATATATATATATATATACAAACACACACACACACACACTTTGATATTCTATCATTGAGAAGACAGAACAGGTGATGTAACTTCATTTACGATGAAAGCATTGCTTAATTACATTCGCCCAACTATCACTGGATCCCTCTCCTCCATGATGTGATACACAACCAAGGAACTACTTCTGGCCAGGCATTCAATGTTACGCACAAGACTCAGACTCAAACATATTTTATGGTGACCCAACGTAGAATAAAAGTAACAAACTCACAAATGATACTATGACCGATAACCTAACCTAACTGCAGATATGTGTGGCTACAGGGGAACTCCTCCCTTAGCCCCTTTGACCACTCGTTCCACTGTACTGAAAAAAGTCTGAGCAATACTCTGTGGGAAATCACAGGTGCCACTGTGGTGAACCTTTGTCCTTCAAGTTTCCCTGTTTGCTGGCATGGCCAACTTGCAAGTCTGGCTGTTGCCACCCAAACTGTCGCATGACAGTTCCGATGCACCCAGCGCTTGCTCTTGTTCCAACATCTTAGCGATGACTGCTAAATTCCTCCACTTCATCTCTCAAGCTTGTTACTTGTCAATGATCAATAAAACATTTTTTATGTCATATATGTACAGAATATTCTGTTGTTCTACAGATTTATAAATGTAAAATTATTGGAACTGTCATATTCTGTTGTGTTTTCAATCATCAAGCATAAATGTTATGTCACCATCGTATGGCTGTTCATCAACCAGCTAACTCCCACCTAATTAAATATTTTACATTAACATACAATGTAGACAATGTATTTAAAAATTTGTTTGAGACATGACAGAATTGTAGAATGAGGCCTCATCATTATATCTCTGCCATATTTTCATTTGAAATGTCATAATTGTAAGGAACTGCCTTAATCAGGTCACTATTAGCAGACAATGTGGAGTCCATACCCATTG
>CAXHWN010000122.1:0-15666 GCA_964020975.1 Hermodice carunculata | reverse complement strand
ATCTAGATTGAAGTCAAAGGCATCACATCCAAATCTACCTTTACCGGCTTACATATCAAGGTTTTAGGACCAGGCGAACATGTCCAGACCACTACCACACTAATCTGTTTAGATCATATATTATTGTAAATCAATACAAAGAAAAAATAAGGAAATATAATGTGCGAAAGCTAAAAATTGAAGTCAAAGGTAAGACATTCAAATCTACCTTTACCGGCTTACGTACCAAGGTTTTAAGACCGAGAGAATATGTCAGCACCACTACCACACTAATACGTTTCGATCCTATATTATCATAAATCAATACAAAGAAAAAAGAAGGAAATCCTATGTGGGCAAGTTAAAGATTGAAGTCAAAGTTATGACACTCAAATCTACCTTTACCGGCTTAGGTACCAAGGTTTTAGGACCAAGCGAACATGTCTACACCATTACCACATTAATCTGTTTCGATCAAACATTATCGTAACCAATACAAAGAAAAAAGATGGAATTACTATGTGCGTAAGCTGCAGATTCAAGTCAAAGGCATCACACTCAAATCTACCTTAATCTGCTTGAGTACCAAGGTTTTAGGACCAAGAGAATATGTCAGCACCATTACCAAACTAATCTGTTTCGATCTCATACTTTCGTCAATAAATACAAAGAAAAAAAAAGGAAATACTATGTGCGTAAGGTTCAGATTGAAGTCAAAGGTATGACATTCAAATCTACCTTTACCGGCTTACGTACCAAGGTTTTAGGACCAAGCGAACATGTCTACACCATTACCACATTAATCTGTTTCACTCGTATATTATCGAAACCAATTCAAACAAAAAAGAAGGAAATACTACGTGCGTAAGGTTCAGATTGAAGTGAAAGGTATAACATTCAAATCTACCTTTGCCGGCTTACGCACCAAGGTTTTAGGACCAGGCGAACATGTCGGCATCATTACCACACTAATCTGTTTCGATCTCATACTATCGTAAATATATACATAGAAAAAAGAAGGAAATACTATGTGCGTAAGCTGCAGATTGAAGTCAAAGGCATCACACTCAAATCTACCTTAATCGGCCTACGTACCAAGGTTTTAGGACCAAGAGAATATGTCAGCACCATTACCACATTAATCTGTTTCACTCGTATATTGTCGAAACCAATACAAACAAAAAAAGAAGGAAATACTATGTGTGTAAGCTGCAGATTGAAGTCAAAGGCATCACACTCAAATCTACCTTAATCGGCCTACGTACCAAGGTTTTAGATCCAAGAGAATATGTCAGCACCATTACGAAACTAATCTGTTTCGATCTTATACTATCGTAAATAAATACAAACAAAAAAGAAGAAAATACTGTGTGCGTCAGGTTCAGATTGAAGTGAAAGTTATTACATTCAAATCTACCTTTGCCGGCTTACGCACCAAGGTTTTAGGACCAGGCGAACATGTCGGCATCATTACCACACTAATCTGTTTCGATCGTATATTATGGTAAATATATACAAAGAAAAAAGAAGGAAATACTATGTGCGTAAGCTGCAGATTGAAGTCAAAGGTATGACACTCAAATTTACCTCTACCAGCTTACGTACCAAGGTTTTAGGACCAAGAGAATATGTCAGCACCATTAGCACACTAATCTGTTTCGATCTTGTATTATCATAAATAAATACAAAGAAAAATAAAGAAAATACTATGTGCTCAAGCTTCAGATTGAAGTCAAAGTTATGACACTCAAATCTACCTTTATCGGCTTACGTACCAAGGTTTTAGGTCCAAGCGAACATGTTTACACCATTACCACATTAATCTGTTTCGATCGTATATTATCGTAACCAATACAAAGAAAAAAGAAGGAAATACTTTGTGCGTCAGGTTCAGATTGAAGTGAAAGGTAAGACATTCAAATGTACCTTCACCAGCTTACATACCAAGGTTTTAGGACAACGGGGACATGTCGGCACAATTACCACACCAATTGGTTTCCATCATATATTATCATGAATTAATACAACGGAAAAAGAATGAAATACTCTGTGCGTAATCTACAGATTGAAGTCAAAGGCATCACATCCAAATCTACCTTAACCGGCTTACATACCAAGGTTTTAGGACCAAGAGAATATGTCAGCACCATTACCAAACTAGTCTGTTTCGATCTTATATTATCGTAAATCAATACAAAGAAGAAGAATAAAGGAAATACTATGTGCGCAAGGTTCAGATTGAAGTCAAAGGTATGACATTCAAATCTACCTTTACCGGCCTACGTACCAAGGTTTTAGGACCTAGAAAATATGTCAGCATCATTACCAAACTAATCTGTTACGATCTTATACTATCGTAAATAAATACAAACAAAAAAGAAGGAAACTACTGTGTGCGTCAGGTTCAGATTGAAGTGAAAGTTATGACATTCAAATCTACCGTTGCCGGCTTACGCACCAAGGTTTTAGGACCAGGCGAACATGTCGGCATCATTACCACACTAATCTGTTTCGATCGTATATTACAGTAAATATATACAAAGAAAAAAGAAGGAAATACTATGTGCGTAAGCTGCAGATTCAAGTCAAAGGCATCACACTCAAATTTACCTTAATCTGCCTATGTACCAAGGTTTTAAGACCAAGAGAATATGTCAGCACCATTACAAAACTAATCTGTTTCGATCTCATACTTTCGTAAATAAATAAAAAGAAAACAAAAGGAAATACTATGTGCGTAAGGTTCAGATTGAAGTCAAAGGTATGACATTCAAATCTACCTTTACTGGCTTACGCACCAAGGTTTTAGGACCAGGTGAACATGTCGGCATCATTACCACACTAATCTGTTTCAATCTCATACTATCGTAAATATATACATAGAAAAAAGAAGGAAATACTATGTGCGTAAGCTGCAGATTGAAGTCAAAGGCATCACACTCAAATCTACCTTAATCGGCCTACGTACCAAGGTTTTAGGACCAAGAGAATATGTCAGCACCATTACCACATTGAACTGTTTCTATCTTATATTATCGTAAATAAGTACAAAGAAAAATAAAGGAAATACTATGTGCGTAAAGTTCAGATTGAAGTCAAAAGTATGACATTCAAATCTGCCTTTACCAGCTTATGCGCCAAGGTTTCAGGACCAGGCGAACATGTCTGCACCATTACTAAACTAATCTCTTTCGATCGTATATTATTGTAAATTGATACAAAGAAAAAAGAAGGAAATATTATGTGCGTAAGCTGCAGATTCAAGTCAAAGGCATCACACTCAAATTTACCTTAATCGGCCTACGTACCAAGGTTTTAGGACCAAGAGAATATGTCAGCATCATTACCAAACTAATCTGTTTCGATCTCATACTATTGTAAATAAATACAAAGAAAAAAAAAAAGGAAATACTATGTGCGTAAGGTTCAGATTGAAGTCAAAGGTATGACATTCAAATCTACCTTTACCGGCTTACCTACCAAGGTTTTAGGACCAAGCGAACATGTCTACACCATTACCACATTAATCTGTTTCACTCGTATATTATCGAAACCAATTCAAACAAAAAAGAAGGAAATACTACGTGCGTAAGGTTCAGATTTAAGTGAAAGGTATAACATTCAAATCTACCTTTGCTGGCTTACGCACCAAGGTTTTAGGACCAGGCGAACATGTCGGCATCATTACCACACTAATCTGTTTCGATCTCATACTATCGTAAATCAATATAAAGAAAAAAGAAATAAATACTATGTGTGCAAGCTAAAGATTGAAGTCAAAGTTATGACACTCAAATCTACCTTTATCGGATTATGTACTTAGGTTTTAGGATCAAGCGAACATGTCTACACCATTACCACATTAATCTGTTTCATACGTATATTATCGTAACCAATACAAACAAAAAAGAAGGAAATACTTTATGCACCATACATTCCAACTTGCCCAGCTCATACATTCACAGAATCACAAGCTCAGTGTGCACAGACCAATATTTAGCTATGTTGCCAAGGGGAACAACAGACTAACAAACACCAGAATTTTGGTTGGTTCTGGGTCGAGGGCGAATCTTTTCATAACATTTGCACATGCCCTCGACCGGGTTTAATTCCAAGGTTGGTTCTGGGTCGAGGGCGAATCTTTTCATAACATTTGCACATGCCCTCGACCGGGTTTAATTCCAAAATTACAAATGCTGCCTAAAAGGTGAAAACTGGAAGTGAAACTTGGCAAGTGGCAGGGCCGAAAGTGCCCCAAGAATTAACAAGGAGATGAAGGGGATGGAGGGAGGGAAAATTTTGGAAATGACCGTTAACTTGGAACACTGTAGAAGAAAAAACACGTCTGAAGTAGTCGGAGATCGAGAACGAAGTGGCCGAAACAGGTTTGAAATTTACACGCTTCCTATGACCAGCCAATCAGAGACGGGGTGGCATGCGTGCGCACCAGCGACCCCGTCGGGGGGATCACTCTATGTAGAATAGCATGTCACAGGGGTCACTTTAAAGGATAGGGAAACACTTAAGGAATTGCTGGAGCATAAAACCCGCTATCCTTGGATAGCTTTCGATTTATGCACCATACATTCCAACTTGCCCAGCTCATACATTCACAGAATCACAAGCTCAGTGTGCACAGACCAATATTTAGCTATGTTGCCAAGGGGAACAACAGACTAACAAACACCAGAATTTTGGTTGGTTCTGGGTCGAGGGCGAATCTTTTCATAACATTTGCACATGCCCTCGACCGGGTTTAATTCCAAGGTTGGTTCTGGGTCGAGGGCGAATCTTTTCATAACATTTGCACATGCCCTCGACCGGGTTTAATTCCAAAATTACAAATGCTGCCTAAAAGGTGAAAACTGGAAGTGAAACTTGGCAAGTGGCAGGGCCGAAAGTGCCCCAAGAATTAACAAGGAGATGAAGGGGATGGAGGGAGGGAAAATTTTGGAAATGACCGTTAACTTGGAACACTGTAGAAGAAAAAACACGTCTGAAGTAGTCGGAGATCGAGAACGAAGTGGCCGAAACAGGTTTGAAATTTACACGCTTCCTATGACCAGCCAATCAGAGACGGGGTGGCATGCGTGCGCACCAGCGACCCCGTCGGGGGGATCACTCTATGTAGAATAGCATGTCACAGGGGTCACTTTAAAGGATAGGGAAACACTTAAGGAATTGCTGGAGCATAAAACCCGCTATCCTTGGATAGCTTTCGATTTATGCACCATACATTCCAACTTGCCCAGCTCATACATTCACAGAATCACAAGCTCAGTGTGCACAGACCAATATTTAGCTATGTTGCCAAGGGGAACAACAGACTAACAAACACCAGAATTTTGGTTGGTTCTGGGTCGAGGGCGAATCTTTTCATAACATTTGCACATGCCCTCGACCGGGTTTAATTCCAAGGTTGGTTCTGGGTCGAGGGCGAATCTTTTCATAACATTTGCACATGCCCTCGACCGGGTTTAATTCCAAAATTACAAATGCTGCCTAAAAGGTGAAAACTGGAAGTGAAACTTGGCAAGTGGCAGGGCCGAAAGTGCCCCAAGAATTAACAAGGAGATGAAGGGGATGGAGGGAGGGAAAATTTTGGAAATGACCGTTAACTTGGAACACTGTAGAAGAAAAAACACGTCTGAAGTAGTCGGAGATCGAGAACGAAGTGGCCGAAACAGGTTTGAAATTTACACGCTTCCTATGACCAGCCAATCAGAGACGGGGTGGCATGCGTGCGCACCAGCGACCCCGTCGGGGGGATCACTCTATGTAGAATAGCATGTCACAGGGGTCACTTTAAAGGATAGGGAAACACTTAAGGAATTGCTGGAGCATAAAACCCGCTATCCTTGGATAGCTTTCGATTTATGCACCATACATTCCAACTTGCCCAGCTCATACATTCACAGAATCACAAGCTCAGTGTGCACAGACCAATATTTAGCTATGTTGCCAAGGGGAACAACAGACTAACAAACACCAGAATTTTGGTTGGTTCTGGGTCGAGGGCGAATCTTTTCATAACATTTGCACATGCCCTCGACCGGGTTTAATTCCAAAATTACAAATGCTGCCTAAAAGGTGAAAACTGGAAGTGAAACTTGGCAAGTGGCAGGGCCGAAAGTGCCACAAAGCCGCAGGCTTACCCCCCACCTAAATAATGGTCTGGTAACACTGGCTTAGGAATTACCGCAGCCTCATGAGTATTAAACAGAGTCTATTAGGGAAATAACAATGTAGGGTTAGGCCCAAATGTGTATGCAGATTACATGCAGACGAAACCGGCAGGTGGAATTCAACTGAAGTTGTTGGTCCCAATATGTACAATATTTACAAGTGTGTCCATACGACCTCAAGTTGACAGCTGGCTGCCTATGATGATTTGCGGATGAATATTGGTTGGCTGGAGGCCAAACACTGTCTATCCACACTGGTTCCCCACATCGGCTACACGTTTACAATATATATACAAATTATGGCAATTAAATATAATAGTCCGTAAATCCCACACACATCCACTGGAAACACCGATGACCACATCGTCTCTTGGCCTACATCTTGATCAAGTTGTGCACCTGCAAATAGAAACTCAGAACAGAAGTTAGTAATGCGATTCATGAACAGTCGTTACTGGTTACACAACACAAACTGTCAAACATTGTTTAATTATTGCCTCACATACCGAGGATGACACCATAAGTCCTTGGTGGGCCAACATGCCTACTAAGGACTAATTTAAGCCTTCTGTTAAAAACAGAAGACCACTGCTTATAAACACAAGGTTACTGCTGCCTGAAATAAATGTCCCCCCACAATATGGATTAAATTAGTGGATTAAACACCCTACATAAAGTCATGACTAGGAGGTACTTAAAACAGACTCGAGTGTTGAGCTGGGTGCCACATGCACACAGCCGACAGTCAAAGCCATTGTACCACCATCTCAATGTATGTTATAATGTACTAAAAAAATGACAGAGATATCAGGGACCTAAGGATAACATTAATGTATATTCAATAAAAATGGCCCAAGTGTTGATTGTTGCCAGCATGCAAGCAACCAGACACCATGGACCAGGTTACACAATACAGCTGTGGTTCACCAAATTAACATAGCATCAAACTGAACCCTTTAACAATATAAAAGCATATCTTGCAATAAGAGCCAATGGAGAAGCACAAGCACCAACATGTGTTGCACATCTCGAACTAATGTGTCTGCGAGCCAGTGGGCCCGAAACACCTCATGTTCTATACTGGCCATTATTAATTAACCTACCTATTGATGAGACCAAAGGGCTGGTTGCCACATGCAATTCACCCTGTACATGGTTCAATTTCATATATTAGTTTATGTGTGAAAATCAGTTAGTAGATACACGAATGTACTTTTTAAAGGCGTCCGACTTCCATCTCCCCCGGAGCCGTATCATACTGTCTGGGACATTATTCTCTGAATCTGTAGTGGCTTTGCCAATTCTGAAAGAATGACCTTTGTAGCATTTGTCCGAGAGACCGCAAAAGTGCAGGGCAGCCCTCAGCTGGGAATCGAAATTTCGACGCAAGACTGCATTACCCATAATATCACAGAAGAGAGGCCCTTGGTGGTTACCCCGGAGTCGCAGAAAACCCAATAGTTTTGCAACAGGGCAGAACGGGCCGGCGGTAGTTTTGAATGAGATAAAATGTGGGAAGCCAGACAGGTTATGCTTGAAATGTCTAAATGTAACCTTAACTTCCTTGATGCCTTTGTTTTTAGTAAGGAAGACAACGTCCGCAAGTGATAAAACGCCTGCCAAGTGCTTTTGTGTCACCGTGAGCTCTCCTATGCGAGCATACGTATAGAAGGCAAACAGAAACATAGCTTGAAAGAGCATTTTATTATAGCCTGACAAAAGGGATTCCAAAGAATGCACAAGAGCATGCAAGACAGGTTTGGTGATTGGCAGGCGCAAATCCAAGTGGGGACGAAGTCTATAAGCACCTGCTACTAGCTTTTGAACCAAAAATTCTTTGGTGGGGTCTGGGAAACCATGCATTTTATGAAGGAAACTAATGGCTGACAGGCTGGAGGAGATTGTTTTCGGCGCTTTTGATTGAGCAAAGAGGAAGGAAATGAACAAAGCTATTGTTGTCACTGCTAGGGGTAAGGTTTGCGCAATATCAAATTTCTGAAGGAAGAAAGAGACTGACTTCCACACTCTCTCATAAGCTATTTTAGTTTTAGGTGCTACTGAAGAGTTAACCAGCAGGTCTAGAGTCCGAACAAGTTGCTGGGCTGTAGGTGTGTGGGAATCGGATCTGGGCTCTTGTGGCAATGCGGTGCTAGTTGATGGAATCTCTGAAATTGAAATCGACTAATCGCATCACTCAGTTGGTTGTCCTGGCCGGCTATGTGCTTACTTCTAAATCTGATGTTGAAAGTAAGGCAAGTCATGACTAGTTGGCGCACGCCGACCATGATCAGTGGGTCACGGGATGTTTGCTTGTTGATTACGGCCACAAGACTTTCATTGTCTGTGTGTAGGACAATAGAACGGTTCTTAAGCAGGTTACCCCAGACATTCAAAGCTATAACTATGGGGACAAGCTCCAAGAAGGTAATGTTGAAACTTTGCCAATGTGATGGAAAGGAACCCCCCAGCCAACAGGACCCCAACACGGCTCCATAGCCCTTAGACGCAGCACTGTCAGTCTGCATATGTAACACGTCAGATGAAAGCCAGGCTTCCTGAATAAACATGGTCTTACCATTAAAGCCCTGGAGGAATTTAAGCCACATAGCCATATCAGCACGTGACTGGGATTTCAGAGTGATGTGTCTCCATTTACTTTGGACCCCAACAGTCAAGTCGATAAGCCGCCGCAGGAAGCAACGGCCTGGCTGTATCACCTTACAACAAAAAGCCAAAAAACCTATCAGGGATTCTAATTCTTGTAATCTGATAGAGCGTTTTTTAGAATATTTTGACAGGAGATCTGTGGCCTTTTGAATTTTCTCGTGGGGAAGCCTGGTTTCCATGATGACAGAGTCCAAGGTAATACCCACAAAAGGCAGGACCTGCTGGGGGCCAAAAGTCTTATTCATTGCAACTGGTATTCCCAAATGGTTACAGAGCCAAAGAAAATTGTCCAATACCTTTTGGCAGCCCAATTTGGATTCATGCACAAAGAAAAAATCATCCAAAATATGGGTAACATGGTTGGTTTTGAATTTTGTTTCAAGGATCCACTGAAGAGCCGTGCTGAAGGCCTCAAAGATTCTGCAGCTGATACTGCAGCCCATAACGAGGGTCTTGTCGTAGTAAAAATTTCCCTGCCACTCGAAACCTTGCAATTCATAGTCAGATGGGTGAATGGGGATAATTTTGTAGGCATTCTGAATGTCACTTTTTGCCATGTAACAACCACGACCAGCTGCCTTAACCAGAGAAATTGCATCATCGATTTCTGAATATTGAACCCTACATGCCTCATAAGGAATGCCCTCATTGACGGAAGATTGGTTTGGACTAGCCGAATAGGAAAGATTGTGGATGAGACGCAAACCACCATTGCCCTTTGGGACCACTCCCAGGGGGCTAATTTTAAGATTGGGAGGTCTTGTTTTGAAAGGACCAGCAACACGACCTGCGTCAAGTTCTTTTTGAATTTTTTGAGATATGAGCTCCGGATTTTGCAGGGCAGTCCTTGCATTAGGGCCAAATTGAGGTCCACGTGGGCCATCATATTGTAAGGAAAACCCATGAGTAAAACCATCAATTAAATAATCAAAGTCGACCTTTGGGTAACCCTCCAACCATATGGAGAGTCTGGACACATTAACGGGAGTTGGCAGCTTGTCTTGGTTGCTCCAGCTGGGCATAAGATCTGTTTTGATTGCCTGATTGGATTTGTTGGTTTTGAGGGGAACGACATTTTGAGGCGGGGTGCACACCCCTGTCGCATCTAAAACACCTGTGGCTAAACTTGCACCCATTACAGAAGTTGCCCCTATGGAATCGGATACAGGAGCCCTTTGGAACCCTGAGGGACTGGTTCTGCTTGAAACCTTGGGACCTACCACGAAAGGGCTGCCTACGAGAACTCCTCACCAGTGCAGAGGCAAAGAGGACATGGTCAACCTGGTTCCATGACGTTGTTTCCACTTGCATCGATTTGCGGAAGTCCTCGTCATAGTAACGCCAGTCGCCACCATCGTTATAGATTTTACGGATCAGATGCTGGTAATTTAGAAGATCAGCTGCCTGATCTGGGAATTTCTCTATCCAGACGGCCGAAAAGATACTGAAAGCATCGGACCATTCGTCGATGGAGAGCCACTTGGCCCTGTCCTCCCTCCACACCAAGGATGGGATGTCTTGCCCAGGCTTAGACTCTGTACTGAGTCGAAGGGCTTGTTTGCGATCCAAGAGAGAGCCAAAATCTATAAATTCACCCTCCCAAATCTTCTTTTTAATTTTGATCGGGACCCGGGCAGACAGAGGTTTCACCACAGAGTGTTGGGAAGGAACACTTCTAGCAATTGTAAAAGATGATATCAACTCAGGAGCATCTAACTCTTCCTGCTCCCCATCAGACTCTTCCACAGCCTCACGGTTGAGGGGAGGGGGAGAGCTTGATGGCCTACCAGCGTCGGCAGCAGGCTGGATATAGGGATTACCTGTGGCATTACCTGTGGCATTACCTGCGCTCTGAGCTGCTAATATAGCTCGAAAGCCCTCGGTCATGGTTGAAGTGATGAGTGATGCCAGCTGCTGGAATTGTGCTGTATCCATTGTGACAGGCTGAGGAGGAAACTGTGGATTCGAAGCATCCTGGGATGGTTGGATGTCGTCTCTCCTGGGGCGTTTTGGGGCAGAGGGCGTACTCTCTTTGACTTTAGGAGTGGGCTTGGAAGCTCTTTTCGAGCGCCTAGTTGCTCTTGGAGGCATCCTGCAGGAAATGAACAAGTAAAAATGATATAAGGAGGAAAAGCAAAGGACAACCGGATTGGTGTGAAGAACCTACCCTTTTATTATCGCAAAAGGCATTTCTCGCTGTTCATATGATGATTAAGCAATGGTCAAAACAAGTCACCCCACACTGCCAGCAGAACGAGCCCGTGAGGCTAATCCACCGCACAAATAGAATATATATCTGATATATATATATATATGTAACAGGCATGTGACTCATGGCTTTCAAGGAGAGAAGTTTCGAAGGGCCTATGCATGTCCAATTAAATATGCAAGTTCCATGTCAAGCAAACCTTGTAAATTGTGTGACAAGCAAAAAAAAAAAAAAATAAAAATGCATGTCAGATTAACGGGACAAAAGAAATAGGTGAGTGACAGGCCTGAAACATGCGGGCAAGTCTGCACACTGGCAAGGGTGTATGGTAAGGTGTACAAAGAACTCATGTGGTACATGTTCATAATGGCAAGCAAGTGACAGATTGTCCTCACCACACTGCCAACCCAAAATTTGCAGCTCCAGGTCCAAACTGTGAGGCAAGATCCTCCGTCACAAATGACCTGGACAACCTTGCAAGGGTATGAGTACCAAATATTATATATGGCAAGCAAGGGTAACTGCCCTTACCACACTGCCACACACTCAGAGCCAACCGGTCATAGTTGTGGGGCTAGATCCTCCTCCACATCACAGACCATGCACACTGGCAAGTGAAGCATACAAAAGTACACCAAGTGACCCTCGTAAGCAGATTAAACATTATATTAACGGTACTATATTAACATGTATGTGCCAAACTCAGTAATCATACACCCATATCAAGTTGACTAAAATAAATGGGCTCTTGCTTATCAAAGGCATTCCAGAATAATCACGAATGTTAGCCGACAGCTTTGTGCGCGACTCATTAGTGTTCGTGTACACACAAATTAAATAACAGATCTCCGTCCAAAGTATATGTCTCAAAACAGAAAATAGTACATAAAACAGGCAAAAATTAGCCAGGTTGAGGCACCAGGCAAGACTTTTTAGCAAGAACGGCAATAGCAACAACCTGTCTTGATTACTGATCAGGTCAGACCGTTGCAAAGATTTGATCGTTTCAGGTAACAGGCCTCAGAGACTATGGGCGCCGCCATGATGAAAAGATGCGCCATCTGGCGGGAGAACCCCAAAACACAAAATTACGAGGCATAAAATGGCGGACGTCGTAAAATGAGCAGTGGTTACAAAGGTTGAGACAGGGAGCCTACTGCTTGCTGTATGGCACCTCGCACACTGCGGTAGAAGCGCTCGTTTCCCTCATGGTCCAGGTGCACGCCATCACCAGCAAAAATGGGTGTGGTGACATGCATCAGACGGCGATGCTCCCAAAAACGAGCGCCCTCCGTAGTCTCAGCAACCGTGTCCAGGTACATGTTGGCAATGTCTCTCCTGAACTCGTATTGGATGGGGGATACATATCGTGGCGAAAGGCGTCTAAAAAGTTCACAGATCACAACCCTACGAACTCCGAAGTCCTGAAGCAACAGCTCCGCAACATTGGTGAGCTGAAAGCCTACCGTTTCGGGATGCAACTGTGGGTCACAGAGATCGTTCCCTCCGGTTTGCAGCACCACAACGTGCGGGCGGTAAAACCTGACAATGGAGTTTGGGCGCAGGATAGAATGCTGAACGATTCTGGCCATGGTGCCGCCGCTCAGACCTTCGTAGGCAATTTGACACTGCCTGAGATCCATATCGTATCTGCCCGTCCTGGCGCAATAGTCTTCAAGCCTCCAAATGAAGCTATGGCCGAGGATCAGAACACGAGGAAGGTCGGCACCAATATGCCCTGCCATGGTATTAGCTGGTAAAATATAACACACGAGGCACTTACCTTTCTGTTTCTTACGCTAGGATAAAAGCCAGATACAAACCACGCGGGAAGAACCTAGACAACGCTCAATAGAAGCGGAATGAAGAAAATTTTGGAAATGACCGTTAACTTGGAACACTGTAGAAGAAAAAACACGTCTGAAGTAGTCGGAGATCGAGAACGAAGTGGCCGAAACAGGTTTGAAATTTACACGCTTCCTATGACCAGCCAATCAGAGACGGGGTGGCATGCGTGCGCACCAGCGACCCCGTCGGGGGGATCACTCTATGTAGAATAGCATGTCACAGGGGTCACTTTAAAGGATAGGGAAACACTTAAGGAATTGCTGGAGCATAAAACCCGCTATCCTTGGATAGCTTTCGATTTATGCGTCAGGTTCAGATTGAAGTGAAAGGTATGAAATTCAAATCTACCTTTGCCGGCTTACGTACCAAGGTTTTAGTACCAGGCGAACATGTCTGCATCATTACCACACTAATCTGTTTCGATCGTATATTATCGTAAATATATACAAAGAAAAAAAGAAGGAAATATTATGTGCGTAAGCTGCAGATTGAAGTCAAAGGTATGACATTCAAATCTACCTTTACCGGCTTACGCACCAAGGTTTTAGAGCCTAGCAAACTTGTCAGCACCATTACCACACCAATCTGTTTAGATCCTATACTATCGTAAAAAAAAAAAAAGAAAAAAAGAAGGAAACACTATGTGCGTAAGCAGAAGTTTGATGTCACAGTTATGACACTCAAATCTACTTTTACCGGCTGACGCACCAAGGTTTTAAGACCAATCGTACATGTCTGCACCACTACCACACTAATCTGTCTGAATCGTATATTATTGTAATCAATACAAAGAAAAAAGAAGGAAATACTATGTGCGTAAGCTGCAGATTGAAGTGAAAGGTATGACACTCAAATCTACCTTTACCGGCTTACGTACCAAGGTTTTAGGACCAGGCGAACATGTCAGCACCATTACTACACTGATCTGTTTAGATCGTATATTATCGTACATCTATACAAAAGAAAATAAAGGAAATACTATGTGCGTAAGGTTCAGATTGAAGTGAAAGGTATGACATTCAAATCTACCTTTGCCGGCTGTTGCACCAAGGTTTTAAGACCAGGCGAACATGTTCAAACCATTACTACAATAATCTGTTTCGATCGTATATTATTATAAATCAATACAAAGAAAAAAGAAGGAAATACTATGTGCATCAGCTGCAGATTGAATTCAAAGGTATGACACTCAAATCTACCTCTACCGGCTTACGTACTAAGGTTATAGGACCAAGAAAATATGTCAGGACCATTACCACACTAGTATGTTTCGACCTTATACTATCATAAATATATACAAAGAAAAATAAAGGAAACACTATGTGCGTAAGCTGAAGATTGAAGTCAAAGTTATGACACTCAAATCTACCTTAAACGACTTACCTACCAAGGTTTTAGGACCTGGTGAACATGTCAGCACCATTACCACACTAATCTGTTTCGATCTTATATTATCAGAAATCAATACAAAGAAAAAAGAAGGAAATACTATGTGCGCAAGCTTGAGATTGAAGTCAGTTATGACATTCAAATCTACCTTTACCGGCTTACGCACCAAGGTTTTAGGACCTGGTAAACATGTCAGCACCATTACCACACTAATCTGTTTAGATCGTATACCATCGTAAATAAATACAAAGGAAAAAGAAGGAAATACTACGTGCGTAAGTTGAACATTGAAGTCAAAGTTATGACACTCAAATTTACCTCTACCAGCTTACGTACCAAGGTTTTAGGACCAAGAGAATATGTCAGCACCATTACCACACTAATCTGTTTCGATCTTGTATTATCATAAATAAATACAAAGAAAAATAAAGAAAATACTATGTGTGCAAGCTTCAGATTGAAGTCAAAGTTATGAGATTCAAATCTACCTTTATCGGCTTACGAACCAAGGTTTTAGGTCCAAGCGAACATGTTTACACCATTACCACATTAATCTGTTTCGATCATATATTATCGTAACCAATACAAAGAAAAAAGAAGGAAATACTTTGTGCGTCAGGTTCAGATTGAAGTGAAAGGTAAGACATTCAAATGTACCTTCACCAGCTAACATATCAAGGTTTTAGGACAACGGGGACATGTCGGCACAATTACCACACCAATTGGTTTCCATCATATATTTTCATGAATTAATACAACAGAAAAAGAATGAAATACTCTGTGCGTAATCTACAGATTGAAGAAAAAGGCATCACATCCAAATCTACCTTTACCGGCTTACATACCAAGGTTTTAGGACCAAGAGAATATGTCAGCACCATTACCAAACTAGTCTGTTTCGATCTTATATTATCGTAAATCAATACAAAGAAAAATAAAGGAAATACTATGTGCGCAAGGTTCAGATTGAAATCGAAGGTATGACATTCAAATCTACCTTTACCGGCTTATGTACTTAGGTTTTAGGACCAAGCGAACATATCTTAACCATTACCACATTGATCTGTTACGATCAAACATTATCGTAACCAAGACGAAGAAAAAAGAAGGAAATACTATGTGCATCAGTTTCAGATTGCCGTGAAAGGTATGACATTCAAATATACCTTTGCCGGCTTACGAACCAAGATTTTAGGACCAGGCGAACATGTATGCACCATTACTAAACTAATCTGTTTCGATCGTATATTAATGTAAATCGATACAAAGAAAAAAGAAGGAAATACTATGTGCATAAGCTGCAGATTGAAGTCAAAGGCATCCCACTCAAATCTACCTTTACCGGCCTATGTACCAAAGTTTAAGGACAGAGAGGATATGTCAGCACCA
>CAXHWN010000120.1:0-18000 GCA_964020975.1 Hermodice carunculata | reverse complement strand
CAAGTAAATGAATGAATAGGCATCTCTCCTTCTTTTGTAGGCACCTTTCAAACAATTTTAGTGCTCCGTGATCTCGTAAATTTGAATTAAATCAGTGGGTACATTGGATAATAATGACATTTATTATTTATGTCTCCCCTTGTCGATGAGATGTTTCAGTAGATTTAATGGCGTGAATCATGAGACGAAGACACACAATAGGAGAGGAAACAATTAACAGTGGTCTGTATATTTGGCTGCATACACAACCCAATACACGAACTTTTTGCGGGATAGAGGTGCGTTTTCCCATAAGATTCAATGTTAAAGCAACATGCAATACGCTGATTAGTTTTGCTGCAAAATTTGTCAAACTGACAAGAGTATTTTAACTATATACAAATATTTCCCATACGAAATTTGGTGTTTCTAGAGAGCGGTTTTATAGTTACAAAGATGCAAATTCCAATGGAAACAAATGGAAATACATATTCTTAGCCCCCCTCCCTACAGAGCCCGCTCTTGAATACCAACATGAACAAAGTGATGCTGACCTTACCTTTTTTGCCTGGTATCATCGTGCGAGATTCACACACTAAAATGTGTAATAGTATATATAATAACAATGATACATTCTAAAGAATAATATTTTCTTTAACAACTCTGAAGTCACAAATGTGATTGAATTATACTTAGTAAAATGTAACTACTTGCACTTGAATCAAGTAAAAAAATAACTCCGCTTCTTGAGAGATTGGATTGGTTTGTTTTTTTTGGTCCAGAACGACACTGAAGCTGTGGTACTGTTGCACCCAATTGTATAATTAAAATGGAAAATCACGTGATCTACCATACTCAAAATTGTCATCTGAAGTTGGTAATTGTGTTGAGAGGTCACATGTTGATATGGATGCAATAGAACCAGGAACTAGGAGAGAGTTCTTGTTTATTGAATAAACATCATGAGGGAGTCATTTCCTGTCTGCTTAATCAGGCCCGTACCCAGACTGTGATTATGGGGGTGTCGCTGTTAGACCCCTAAATGTAAACACGCCCCTAAATGTAAATAGACGTATAACCTACACACACACACACACACACACACACACACACACACACACACACACACACACACACACACACACACACACACACACACACACACACACACATATATATATATGGTTATTACATGTGCATGTTCACCATCCATATTTATAAAACATTTATTAGCTCCTCGGGGGCATACCCAAATATGATCGTGGAGGAGGGAGAAGGCGAGGGTGTCTAAATCAGCAGTTCTCTAAGTGGTGTAAATCAAACCAAAATTCTTGTATACCAGTTTTTCATCCAATTTCTTTTTAAGAGCCTATAGATAATTTAAACATAATTACCACTCACAAACAAAAAAAAAACTTTTCAACTTTTGTGACTCATTACTCTTTGTCACCGTTTAAGGACAGGTAAGACGCGAAAAATAAATACCACTTTAATCAATCCTAGCTCAAAGTGTCTTTGCGTTTGGATAACGAATCATAAATATGTGTAATCGTCATACTCCAAAGAATTCATATGTCCCCTATTTGGGTGTCTGTGATGTTAATTGTTGAATAAACAAATGAAAGTTGACCGCAAAGCATCTACCCGATAAATGTCAATATAAGTCACTAATTATTTGTGATGAAATCATAATTACACTTGCATCTTAATTCTGACATATCGGCGACAAAAAAGTCGATCCTGCGACTTTTTATGTTTGGTTTAGTTTTTCTGTTATCCATCCTCAAAGTTTGACTTTTCAATTTTCCCTTCGATTTCCAGGATGTTCATTTTCTTCACTTCATAGAAAAAGAACAAAACAAAATTTTGAAAATCGCATATCCCTTTTGCAGTTCGGACATTACAGAATCAAAAGCCGTTAACCGGATTAAATTTCGCCCACCCGTTTTGTTAGAATAACCATTCTTAGGCGGGGTTCTCGTCCCATTATTCTTTCTGAGAAAACGAGCTTCAAAGGCCTTTGATGTTGATCATTTGCCTCTGAAACAATACCGTTTGCTCAAGTTGAGCTGATACTTGTACAAAACGTAGTAAACATCGTCCCTTAACATTTGGTGAGGTTGTCAATTATTTATTGGCCAATCGTGTGAATAAAAGAGCCTCTGAAGTACGGAAAAATTATTCAGCGATCTGTCAAACGGCGACAGCAACAATCTGGTTTTAAAGCATGACGGCACGGAGGCGGCCCTTTGGCCCCGTGACCTCAAGCCTGGCAACGAAAGTTGTGTTGCCTTGCTTCGGTGGGGCTGCCTACGGCCGCTCGTGGTCTGTGGACGGATAGCGGGTTTGGTCTTCTGCCCCCTACCTCTTTTTTTAACGCCTGTCTTTGGTGTGCAGGGACATTTAAAGTCTCCCTTCATTAGAACGCAAAGCAAGCAAGATAACTATAAAGTTAACCACTATGGCTATGATTTGGTACCATGTTTGCATCTTTTCCTTGCCCACAAACATATTTTCGGCATGCCGCCTGATTTCCCAGTGCCCCTCTTTTGCCATGGGCCGTTGCTACCTCTAGCCACGTGACAGAGTGCTAAGTATGATTGACAGGTGGCATTGTTCCGTTTGGCTGCTGAAAACCAAAAGAATGACACATGCACGTTCAGATGTCCACATGCTCGAGTGTCTTTTGGCGTATTTCTCATATTTCTACATTAGCTAAAAGCTTGAAATTTGACTACTGATAGAAAGGACATTCATCTTGTAAAAACCGTTAAAATATCAAAATCGGCCATGCAAAGGTTTTTGGTGTCTTACCTGTCCTTAATTTCATTTGAACTAGTTAAAATATTTTTGGTGAAGAAAATGAAATTATGCAGGGGGTCCGGGGGCAGGCCAGGCCCCAAGAAGCTTAGGAGTTCTTAATGCTTCCAAGGCTATTTCCTGCTTATTCTGATATTAAGTTTATCGACTTTGTTCACACAAGAAAAACCTTATTTAGTTTTACAGTGGCTGTCGTCCATAATGATGATGATGGTAATAATAATAATTTTATTTACCCCAATATATGGGGAAATGATCACATACAAACACATCGAGATTAGAAAAGAAAAAGTTAGGACAAATGAAATAACTAAAAGTACAATATAGCATTAAGTCAAATTAAACTAAGGGGGATACCTCTAAAGGCTTGGTACTATATACTACTACAACAACTTCTACTGAAAATAATAATAATAATAATAATAATAATAATAATAATAATAATAATAATAATAATAATAATAATAATAATAATAATAATAATAATTAGAGGGGGGTTTTCCAGGCAACGCGGAAACCCCCTGAGTATGCCTTTGATCCCTACCCATTTTGTCCAGATTCTTCACAGGCAAAACGGGTCACATGATGGGTATAGAGCATCCCTCCACTATTTTATTAAAATCTGATTGTTCCTGTCTGTAAACTTTTAATATGTTTAATGGTACAATACTGATTAACAGAACGCAGATGTAAATGTTATATGACATGTGACCTTGGGTGGTATCGTTTTGATTATTTTAAAATGGTTTTAAAGACTCTGTCTGAAAATAAGCCTATAACCTGAAGTTTTTAGCAATTTTTGTATTAATGAGTATATTTACCTCTCAATTACCATTGCCTTATGCCTTGCTTCTAGCAGCTGGAACTGCTTCTGATCGATAGATTTAGATCAAATCAATCCTTGTCTTATAGGCAAAAGTCCATTGGTGTTACAGCACCACCTATTGAGTGGTTGAGGAACGACTCAGTGAACATGCTCGTGAATTCGTGCTCCTGAATCATTCCTTCTCGAGAGGGGTCAGTGAACATCAGTAGATTAGAGTGAGAGAGCCAGGAGGTTGGTCGGGCTTCAGGGGTAATTGAGAGGTAAGTGTTCTCATTAATACTGAAATCACTAAAAATTTCATGTATCATTTATGTAACCTTACCTCTCAATTACCATTGCCCATATACAAATGTTTTGGTAGGAGAGTAAGGCTACAAGTGAGAATACTGTCCCAATACCACCCCTATGGTCTTGTGTGACCTAATCAGTCCTTAAGTGGAGGCGACATTTGCTGTAGAATCCTGGGGGTCAGTGTACATGAGAACATCTGCAGCAGGATTCTGAGCTGTTAGGCATGATCCCCTCCTTACTGACCTGCTGTCAAACCAAGTAGGCTTCCCAGTGGTACACCAAGACTGGACTGGCTTCTAGCTTGAGGAGCCATATTCGATTCGATGTCTGATAGTCAAGCTCCCGAGCATAGGTGGAAGTTGTTTGGCTGTCAGACAAAAATAGCAATAACAATGAGGGATGGTCAGGTGAGTTCAATGGCAAAAATGTTCTGGTCATTTGCAATCTAAAACCTGTTAGAAAACAGGGATTCAATGGACTTAAACCACAGATCTGTGGGCGCTAGAACCGCAGACAGTGACTGCCTAGAGAAAAGATGGTAAAAGGGCCATACTGAAAGGCCAGAACCTAAGCAAAGGAGCCTTCCATGCCAGCAAAGGCATAAATGCCTTCCTCCAAGATGAGCATGTCCTAAAGGTAGTACTCAGCAGAGGTGATTGGAGACCTCCAGTGACATGGCCTGAGAATGTGAACTACTGTGACACTCCAAAGGGCCTGCTAGGGGGGCATTGAAGGCTCATGCCTTGTGAGCTGTGGGAGTAAGGTTCTTGAGAACTGCTGGGTGGTTATGCACTGTCTTATAGGCTTCGAGCATCGTCTGTTAGATTCACAATGAAATATTTCTGCTGGCTGTATGTTCTCATTTGTACTCATCAATGGGGAGGAAGAAAATGTTCTCTCTCCACAAAATCCCTCAGTGCACTGGAGATACCAGTGTAAGTCTCTCAAAGGGCACAAAGCTCTTTCCTATAGGGGGAGAGATCTATCCATAGCATGAAGGGTGAATCCTTGAAAGGAGTGGTCAGGTAACCATTGGATTTGGTCATGCACAAAGGCATAGGTCTCACTTTATCTAGCCCCAGGCGTGAGTGTTTATAAGAAAAACGTTGTCCACATCCAGAGCTTGAGGTCCACCTTAGTAGGGTCCTGAAGGTGGGCAAACAGTATATAACTGTTATATGTCAACGTCGCTGTCCAAAAACCAGTCCAAGTGAAAAACCGTCTTAACATTGACAGGCTATTAACATGAACATAACCAGATATATAGCAAGAATTGAATATTCGTCAAGCAATACATTTGTCAAGCAACATCCAAATGCAACACGACATCACAGTGATAACATAATTCAATAGGTGTCATGAAAAATAGAATTGGACTACAGTTTTCAATGATGCCCGAGAAACTGCACCCAAATTCTGAAAAAAAACAAGACCCATGCATATTCAATTTCTTTGCCATCAAACAAGCAAGATCAGAGTTTAGGAAGTCCAAGGTAGACATACCAATCCTATATTGCATATATTATCAGCAACCATATTGAAAGTGTCTATATATAGGTCCCACTTAGGGAGAACCTGCCTAGCTGCTGGTCTGTCTGTGTGGAAGGAGGCAATAAGTGCTGCCAGGTAAGGGTGTTCCCCAATCTTTCTGTCCAGGAAAGGGATGAGGGTGGAGGAGATAGCAGTGTGGAACCCTGTAACTGTCAAGGTCTTCCCAAGGACCTCCCACTAAAATGGGAAATCTATGTTGTGGGTATCCTGAAATGACCATGGATTGATGTCTCGCTCTGCACACCAGCATACAAGGACATTCCAGTGGACCAAATAGACAATTATTCTCGAAGACCTCCTTTTGTAATCCTACCGTGACCAATTCCAAGAAACCACAGGCAGGCTGTGCAGTAACCACCAAACTTGAAGATTTAGCACCTGATTGTTCTTGTAGAACCTGTATGTGACGGTTGCATGAGCAATTTTTGCCATGGAGGGAGTATCAGTGGTGGCTTGCACTTTAGATCCAGTAGGTCTATTGACTACTCTCTTCAAGTCCACCATGGGCGAACAGGATGAGGTGGTAGTCATGAGTTTGTCTTCTGCAGGACCCTGGGGAGGATCTGCAGGGGAGGTGAAACATAAGCCCTTAGGTTGCTCCAGGCCATCACTAGAGCATCCGCTGTGAGGGCATGAGAACACCCCTACTAGCTGACCTTTTTAAAAAGGGTTGGTCAGCTAGGACATTCTAGAGTCCTGGAACATTTCAGGCATGTGTGTGGACACCATTTACAGAGCACCATAATAGCAGCCAGCCCACCAGTAGGGCAGTCAAACTCCTGGACTGTGTGCCATTCGTCTTGTTGAGGTATGCAATCACAATCTTGCTGTCACACATGATGAGCAAGTGTTTGTGCTCCACTAGATGTTGAAAGTGGAGGCGGCATATCACCCCCATTACAACCAGTCTATGTAGACAGCCTTGTCCTGTGTCAACCAAGTGAGAGGAGGAGGAAAGGGAACCGATTAGGGCTGCCATTGTCATGAATAGAGCTATGATCCTCTGAAGATGGTTCCAGCTGTCTTTTGAGGGGTGAAAGATGAAGATCAGGTCAAACTGAATCTCCAGGAAGACAAAGACCTGCTTGGATTCTAGACTCGATTTAGGTAAGTTCACAATCAGGCCTAAATGGGGGCATATATCTAGTATGGACCAAGTGTGGTGAATGAGATCCAAGTGCTGCAGCACCCAGATCAGCTAGGTACACATGAATGTGGATGGCTCATTTGTAGAAATCAGCCCCCACAACCTGTGCTATCCTGGTGAAGACCAGGTAAGATGTCATTTGTCTGAATGGAAGGGCCTTGAACTGGTAAGAATTGCCCTTGAAGGCAAATTGCAGAAACTTGCAAGAACTCTCTATGATTAGCACATGGAAAAATGCTTCCTTGAAATTGAGAGATGTTGTCAATTCCCAAGGATAGAGGGTCCAGGACAACATATCTGGTGTCTCCATGTAGACACAGGGGACCTTTGTATAATGGTTATGGGTTGACAGGTCTATGACCAAGCACCATCCTCTGTCCTGCTTGAGATTGAGAAAGAGAAGGTTGTAGTAGCTGGGAGATCTAAATCCTGATGTACAACTGACTATATGGCATTTTTGGGCAATAGCATCTAGACTGCCTCTAAGAATGCAGAATGTTTGAATTTTTTGGTGGGAGTTGTGAACCTCTGTGGGTTCTGGAGCAAGACAGGCCTGTAGTGGCCCAAAGGCAAGGAGGTACCCTTGATTTAGATTACTTATGCTGAATGTATCATCTGTGATGGACTCCAACCAAGAGAGATAAGCAGAAAGGTATCTGCTCAGAGATGTGAGAGTCTGTGGAGCAAGGCAACTCTTAGAGAAATCCTGTGGACGGTAGAGTCAGGACTCCTGAGTGTTCTTGCAGAATTTTGTGGCCTTCGAAGGGGCAAATGTGGGCTTGGAAGGCTGGCCTTTCCTACCGAGGGTTTTGTAAATCCAAACTTTTGAGCCTTAGGAGTCACTGCAGCCAGAGACTGAAGTGACTTGGTCGAGTCATCTGGTGCTTTATCTCAGCACATGGACTCCAAATGGGCTTGAGGCTGCTGCAGACAATTGACCACTTTACTTATCTTACCACCAAACAAAGTTGGCAAGAAGAGAGTGCCAGTGTGGGCAAGACTGGAGATGACGGTTGGGAGCTTCTGTTCTGCTAGGAAAGCATCCCTGTGCAACAAGCACAAATCGGCTTCTAGGGTACCAGCAAGGCAATGTTGGTGATCATTTGCTAATCAGTAATCACAGACATGTGCTATTTTCTAGTAGATGCAGCATGCACTGGTGTACGGATACAAGAGACATATTTGATGTTGCCAGGATTGACTATTTAAAGGCTACTTTATAATGTAGATCCCAACAGAAAGAAACAATCAATTGCCTGTGAACAATGGATGTAACTGGCTACCTATAGATACCCCAGCACGATCTTCAGAACTGAATGAACTAACAGTGGTGTACAGTTGTCACCAGCCTAAAAGTTCATTTCCAGCTACAATTGAATTGGTACCTTTCTGCTAGTTTATATGATACATGGATTTTTTTAAATAAGAACCAAACTATGAATAAGATATGTTCCTTTCACAATTTCTTAAAGATATTGTGTACATTTTTAATTAATAGCCTGTGTATTTTATCATGATATTCAAGCCTCTTTGTACATGTTTAGTCCACTTGATACATATAAGGACCAACCTGAAATTGCAATAGTAATGTTTTGTTCATTTTTGTGTTTAACATGACCAGCTGTAGCTTATATAAAAAAGACTAGAAAAATCTATGGGTGCAAAGTTTAATTTTTGCATAAATTAAAAATAGCTTCCATGGAAAGCCGAGGTTGCAAATTCTATTACACTTGGAGACAGGCAGACATCAAGTGGATATCCTTGATATGCATGAGCATTCTGGGAAATTCTATATGGCTACCAAGATGGCAGCGGGTGCCCCAAACAATCATAACTTTTTAACCAGTTGGCCTAGAATTGCAAACAAGCTAAATGTTTATGGGAAATCAATTGTATAACCTCTGCAGGCAAAGTGCAGGGAATATATATTGTTTTGGGCTTGTTTCTCCATCTGTGTGCATTCCTGTGTGTAAGTCAGTGTGCCTTTCTCCATCCATCTGCCCTACATCACGTGAACAAGATATCTCATGAACCTTTGTTCATATGAACCTTAATGTTGTATTACTATTATTATCAGGGGTCATTTCTTGATTATAATGTGGTGATCTTGACCCAATTTCTAAGGTCAAAGTGTAAAATGTTGTCTTGTTTGTGAACAAAATATCACCTGAGGCATCACCATGTTTTACAACTCGATGAAACAGGAAAAGTCACACCAAATACACCAGTTGGCATTGGGGCAATACATTAATTGGTCTACTAAATCTGCCATCTAACAAACACATACTCAATATGTGCGATTACAGGACAGGTAGTGCCTACCTCAGCAAACAGGGAAGCACAGAGTCTGAAGGACTGAACACTCGTGTGGGACATATATTACTATAATAGCACTCTGCAAATGTTGTCCCTGAATACGTGAGACATGTACTGGGACTCCAGAATGTCTTGGTTAGTCAACGTTCTCAAAGGGATCAGCCAGAAAGAAAGGGAGACAAAAGGGAAGAAAGAGAGGAAGACAAAAGGAAAGAGGGGAAGATCACATCAGAGAATGGACTGGCTGGCAAACTGAATGAAGCAGAGAAATCAGAGGGATGGAGAGAACTGGTTGCCAATTCCACAGTGACACCCATACAGTTGACTACAGTTGACTATGGGACAGACGAAACCAGACAACAGTCATTATAAATGACTCCTTGTAAAAATATATAGATGACCCTGATATATATATATATATATATATATATATATATATATATTGTATTTGTGTCTTTTTGCCCAGAACCACTTCCTAGTAGTCGATATCATATTCTGCAGTTCGAACTCTTTACTCTCCATAAGCTAACCTGTCCCTGTCTAACCTGTATACATATGGAATTACTATTGTCTATATTGCACACGTTCCTCTGTAAAATTTTGACATAGGCTGTATCAGCGCAAATAAATTAAAGGTCTTCAGCGGGTAACTACTCAACATGTTTCGGAGCCTCTTACCCGTACATGTCTCTCTGAGTAGCGGCTCCTTGTCTAAGCTAAATATTCAGCAAAGACAAGCCACATAATAAAGAAAAAATAAGAACGTGGCAAATAATGAATTAGCTCAATACGTGAAGTTTTGCTTATAAATGCAGAGCTTCATTATGAAATAGTACAGAAAAACATGATCCATATTAATAAATTCCAAACCCAACAATGACAGCAAAAAGAAGAACACGTGTCCAACAAACCATAATTACTAAATTTGTATAGTACAGGTTCAGATAAGAACAATTTGACTTACCCCTGAACCAATATATACCTTTTCTAGCTGGACAGCTTATCCCAGTTAAACCACCCACCAGTGTATAACTGAAATGGAGACGAGCTGGGGCCTTACATTCAGTCCCAGTGATAGTAAAATAAACAGTTGCAACTAGACCACCTGTACAAACTAAGGGAAATCCGAACAAGGACTGCAACAATGGACATCCTGCACCAGAAATGTAAAACAAACTCTATGATGACACCTACCCCTCAAACAATTAAGCTCTATTTAACTGCCAACTCTGAGTCCATGTATCAACTTAATGTGTAAGGTTTGTGACATTTGAGAAAATACTGTCAATTTTGAGTAAATGTGCATTTAGGCATGTCAGAAAAGAATGAAAGTCAATAGCATTTATGTCAAAAAGCATGTTATCAAAACAATTTTTCTTAACAGGATTTTGAGTACAATTAGGCAAGCTTGTAACTGTCGTCAGTAGCTGCTTGCTACCTATAGCCCCTGGGGATTTGACCTAACAGAAAACAAGCTAGCCTAAAATGTCTGAAAGGTGAACATTAAAATAGAATGATGCCAAAGATAAAGTTAAGATAGCAAAACAGGTAAGTGTAAAATCTCTAAAATTATTGAAGCCAAACTTTCTAACCATCTCGGGATATTTACAGCAAAATTTGTAGAAATATTTGATCAAAAGTACATCTTTGAATCCTCTTGACTCAAGTTTATTGTAAATAAATTTGGTTCTAGGTGCAAAGTCCTGAAATTTAGAACAAATACGACCAAATCTCAAAATATGTGACAAAAACGTATTATATCCAATAGTTTCCGAAATATTACTGTCCGGGAAAGGATAATTAACAATTTCAAAGTTAAACTCATGTATTTTGTGATAGACTTTAATACAAAACCTGTCATTAGTGAACTGAATATCCAAGTCCAAAAACACATGTCTGAAACCATATATAACAACGGAATATATGCATTAGTGTTTTGAGCTTTTATTACGTCTTCCCTTAAAGTGCTAACATGTGAATCAATAAATAAACTGCAAATTGCAAATGAAATCAAAGGTAACAGAATGTCACTCCTGCAAAGAATCATTGATTGTGCAATTAATGTAGAATTATACTATTTCTGTCACATCATGATTGAGCTGAATCGTTTTGTAGCGATCCCCTTGGGAGAAAGACACCCTATCTTTTTCTTCTGACCAAAAATAACACGTTACTTTGACCAAAACTAATGCGATACGTGAACGAAAAGTTACACGTTACTTTGACCAAAGGTAACGTGTTACTTTTAACAAAGTAACATGTTATTTTGACCCAAAGTAACACCTTACTTCAACTTAAACTAACGTGTTACCTTGACCTAACGTTACACGTTGACCACAAGTAACGTGTTACTTTTACGCAAAGCTGCGCGTTACTTTGACCAAAAGTGACCTGTTACTTTTGCCCAAAAATGCATTAGTTTGACAGAAAGTAACCTCTTACTTTTGGTCAAAGTAGCGCGTAATTTGGGGGTAAAAGTAACATGTTACTTTGGACAAGGTAACACGTCACTTCCTGTCAAAGTAACGCATAAGTTTATGTCAAATAGTAACACGTTACTTTGATCAAAGTAAAGTGTTACTTTAGTCAATTTTTGCCTTGTTGGCCTCCCATACAAGTTACATTCTTATCTTTCAGTTACTGTTTATTCACGATAATCTGTTGAACCAATTTTGAATAAGCCTAGCACTTGCACAAAATTTAGGTGGTTTGACATTTGAATTTTGAGATAGGCCTTTTAGCTGTAAAAGAAATTTTTGTTTGTTACAAAGTTGCATAAAATCAAGTCATTCAAGTATAATAACAATTGTCTATCTCTTACTCTGAGCCCAGAAGCACTGCCATAGGCCTAACAGATCTGAGATAAACAATCTCTAAGTACAAAAAGCTCCCATTAACTTCCGTTGTGTTACGTTCTCAAGCTTTGATGGGAGGCATTACAAATACATAATACGGCACATATGCATGACTATAATTACATGTTTGGTGCTGTTTTTTTTGTCCAGTTTAATGTAAAAAAACAGTAAATTTAGGCTATACAAAATATTGTTACCATGCAGAGCGCTTTCCACACAATCAATGTGAAAACATTATGCTCAAGAACAGATAAAGATTAGGGAGGTCAAACTAGACTGTGTGAACTTGAACGTGAACGTGTGGAAGGGCTCTATTTTTTAAATAATCCCCTATGAAACATTTAACATCAAACTTTCATGTTCATAATATGAACAAGAATTCAGAATATATAAACATATCATAGGGGATTAATTAGCAAAAATTAGACCCCCTCTACACGGTCAAGTTCAGATTCTACTAACGTTAACCTTGCATTAACTCGCTATTATGCAGAAGCTTTGTGGATACAAATCTCCAGTTTGTAAAATTTATAGGCAATGATATACCCTCCAAAACAGTGTGATGGCCCGGATAATTTCGCAGGTGGAGCCTCCTTACATCTCGATTGCCCATATAGACAGACCCATCCCACTGCGGAAAAAAGAACTGTACTGTGTCCCAGCTTGAAGGCAATAAAATCAACACAATTAAAGGCAGGGGGTGTTTCTCTTTCCCGGTTTGCCAACATTCGGAGAAAAAAAATAATAACAGAGATTTTTGATGGCGCACAACTACCATGTTCAGCCCAGTTGGGGGCCCTTGGTAATGGGTATACGGGAGGGGGTAATTCTCTTCGCTCCCCTCCAATGTTGGGGCACTTGCTTCCCGGTACCCCTATCAGAGCCACAATGCTGTTGAATAGGGCTCTGTCGGGCAGTGATTTTCTAATACCCGGGTACCCGCGAGTATTACCCGCCACATTGGATTGCATAATCTATTCTACATTATTATCTATATGTATTTGCGCCACACATTAGATACAGTATATTTCCCAGCAAACAAAATCCACGCATACACCAATCAAAAGCAACCACGTCACACCACATTCAAAAGAACGAGATCACAGGGGCCACTTCAATCAAAGAGAAAAACATTTTATTAAATGTATCGGGGAGGTGTATACAGATACATGTACCGCAATTAGTGCGCAATTATCTTACAGATAAAGTAACGAATGTTGACGTTAAGTGCGAGGATCAAGTGTGGTTTAAATTGTCTACTTTTCCAAGTTTCATATTCTGTGGTTGTTACATACCTCCATCTGATTCAAGCTACTATTCTGAGAACGGCTGGGCTTATATTCAAGGAAAGTGCATGGAAAACACTGACCACTGCATCTTAGTTGGGGATTTGAATGCTAGATGTGGCAAAGCCATTAATCATCTCGTAAAGGATGATCCCCGGTACTCATATGAGAATATCCCAGATTGTATTCCTAAGCCAAATGCGAACGGAGACAAGTTGATGCAGCTATGTGATGACTGCGACTTATTGATGGTGAATAATTTAAAAAATGACTCACGACATTGGAAAAGTTGCCTTACATACAGGAAAAATCTCAGTGGATTTCTGAGCTGGATTTGTGCTTGACATCCAGATCAATGATAGATGCCGTGAGCTTTTTTCATGTGGATCAGAATTATATGCCTTCTGATCATGCTCCAGTCACGGTTGGATACAACTTTGATAACTTGAATGTTGTGAATATGAATAATCTGGTGGACTATGCTCGTGAACTAGGAGATCACGCAGTGTTGTATACGCCCACAAAACCTCTTTGTAAACGACCTGTGAAAATCTCTGACGTACAGCCAGATGTTTTCCTACAGGCACTAAGTCAATACGAAATCCCAGATATTGAAAATGGTAATGGTGATAAAGCTGCTCAGGAATTATCTGACATTTTGTATAATTGTGCAACTGCAAGCAAACACGGCCGAAATGAATCGCTTGATCTATCTGTTAATATTCATGACAAAGACAGGTGGCAAAGAATAATTGATTTGCATGATAGTAAAATGTTATGGAAGGCTATCAATTGGAATGGGGAATTAGATGAGGAGAACTGAAGCGCCATCTGACGATGCTTTCAAAGACCATCTTGAAGAACTCTTGAACCCACCCGATGCTGAGCGTATACAGGGTGAAGTTGCTATCACAGACATTACTATTCCAGTCTTAGATAATCCTATTGCACCAAATGAAGTCAGTGAGGTGATTGAAAAACAATTGAAACCAGTAAAAGTTTGCGGACCAGATGGCGTCAGTCCTGGTCTCTTCAAATTACTACCTATAGAGTGGTTAGTATTTTTGACAACGCTGTGTAACACTGTATTTATTACGAGCTACCCTGTAACATGGACTTATGCGAAGCTTATGATGCTATTCAAAAAAGGTGATAAAGTGAAATGTGATAATTACAGGGTTATCAGTATTATTAATAGTGTTGCCAAAATCTATGATTATATATTAGGCAACAGGCTCTCTAAATGGTTTACTCCGGACAGAGAACAGGCAGGTGCCACACCCAAGCGGGGGGGGGGGGGGGGGGGGGGGGAGGGTGTAGAACACATTGTGACATTACGTTTGATATTGGACTACTGTTTTAGGAAAAGACGTAAATTATTTGTTGTGTTCGTAGATTTTTCAAACGCGTACCTAGACATGCACTTATTAGAATTTTGAAACGTTTAGGTTGTGGCATGGTAATGTTACTAGCACTAGCATCCTTGTATAAAGAATCAAAGAGTGTACTAGGTTTAGCAATCATATCAGCAGTGATAGGAGTCCGCCAAGGCTCCCCAACCTCATGATTTTTATTTACTGTTTTTGTGAACGACCTCATCCGCAGATTTAAAGAAAAGTGTATGTGGGACGATTTTCTCAGATGGTTACATGTGTTGATGCTGATGGATGACACTGTCATATTCGCCACCTCGAGAGAGAAATGTATTGAGAAATTAGTTATTTTAAAACAGTTTTGTAGCGAGTCAGGTATGGTCATCAATGAGGCAAAAACAAAATTCATGGCTGTTAATGGAACTCCTGACGAAAGATTACCACTTTCAGTAGGTTCGGATAGAACACTGAAAGTTGAACATTGTGAGAAGTATGTGTACCTGGGTAGTATATTTACGTGTGACGGTAGCACAGTGTCAGCTGTGAGAGAACATGCTAGGTCCGTGAAGAAACATTTGTGGAAGCTTGTATCTTTTTTCAGCAAGAACCCGGAAATGCCATTCAGTGTGAATAGAAAGGTTCTAGATGCCGCTTTTGTGGCAGCTATTTTGTATGGATGCGAAAGTTGGCTAAACGTTGGGCTAAGGAGTATAGAAAGTATATATATGAGTGCGTTAAAAGCCTTACTGGGTGTAAGAACACAGACAACTAATGACTTGTGCTTGGTTGAGCTAGGGTATCCATTGCTCAAAGATTTAGTCAAGTATAAGAAATGCGATTTTTTTTCAGAGGATAGTCAGTGAGAGGAACACGATGGAGGATGACCCGTTAATGTTCGCGATAAAGCTGACGAGATCGGGTGGTACGGGCACGAGCTCGTACCTGAATTCATTACTTGGACTGAAGGACGTAATAGGGGACAGTTTACTCCAAGTCAAGCAGCGGGTGTCTGAGTCTGAGTCTGAGAAGTCAAAATATGTGACTTACAGGCAAATTAACTCTTTACTACAGGTACACGAGATATATACAAAGGATATTAACGCATTTATACCTGAGTATCTAAGGCTATCGTTCTCACGTGTCCGCCTGTCTGCACATAGGCTTAAGGTGGAGACAGGTAGATGGGCCCGCATTCCGCGGGACCACAGGCTATGCGCTTGTGGAAGTGTGCAGGATGAGGAGCATGTTATGCAGTACTGCCCTCTTGTACAGCATATTAGGGTCAAGTATGGAAAACAAAGTTTAGTGTTTCCAGAGTGTCTATGACAAGCCAAATCTTTAGATGATTTCAAAGTTATCAATGACATATCGGTGTTCTTTAAGTGATTATTGTATGATCCGTATATATGTATTTTTGTTTGTTTGTATTGTTTTGGACCGTGGTCAATAAAACTAGTACTACTACTACTACTACCTCCCTCAATGCATCGACCTTGAGTGCACGAGTGTCACTATGTAATCCTGTTTACTTTTTACTTGGGTTTCCCCTGTTATAGTGGAAGAATATGAGGACTTCCGCCATCTCAGGTGACAAAGAAGCCCGCTGCTTGGTAATTTATATTTTCGGCATCTGAAGATCATCTTTTACATGGCACGCTGGTGGTGGGAATTCCAAGATGTATTCTTGCCATATTTGACAACCGTTTGTGTGCAACAATATTCTTAAACCGAAATCGGAAAGCTTCACCTTGGAATTTTTAAAGTCCCCCACCCCCCTGTTGTGACGCATTACATGTGAAGGGCTATTACTTATTTATTTATTTACCTAAAACACACACACACACATACATACATACATACATACATACATACATACATATATATATATATATATATATATATATATATATATATATATATATATATATATATATATATATATATGTGTGTGTGTGTGTGTGTGTGTGTGTGTGTGTGTGTGTGTGTGTGTGTGTGTGTGTATGTATGGATGTATGTATGTATGTATGTATATTCGGGTAACCGCGTTTTTTCGAGGGTACCCAGGTACCAGGATACCCGACAAAGCCCTACTGTTGAGCCAGTCTCAAGGCTAGATACGAGACTCTTGACACGTGTGAAGCCATTTACATTTAACGTACATTTACATTTAGCGGTCCAGTGTCCACCTACCCAAATAATTACATTTAGGGCTGTGTTTACAGTTAGTGGTTTAAGTTCCCTTTTTCGTCAAATTTGCGTTTACATTTAGTTGCACTGTTTACAGTTAGTGGTCTGACACCTAACACTAAATGCAAATTTATATTTAGGGTTCTAACATCTCCATTCCAACAATTTAGACCTTTTCCTCTACACTAGCTTACCATACCCCTAAGTTGTGCCTATATGTGTGCTACATCACGTCATGCATATATACCTAGCGTATACACATTTACATTTACAAGTGTTCGCAAAACTGGCCAAAAAAACATTGTCCATTATAATTATACATATACACACCGGTCCTGAATTTAATTTGATATAAAATATATACATATACATATATATATATATATATATATATATATATATATATATATATATATATATATATATATATATATATACATATACATACATACATACATACATATTACACACACACACATATATATATATATATATATATATATATATATATATATATATATATAATGTACATGTCAGGTCGTGGATACAAATTTTACAAGTGCAAGCTAAGTTGTAAGTTCAATGAAATATTGGCCTTTTATATCTTAGCTTATTTCTGATTAAAACATTTACAGATCATCGCACACTCCCACATTAATTAAGCGATATTATGTATAAACAGCTGTCAGGTGAAGATGCTATCTGGAATGACCCAACAAGACATTGATAGCATAAAATCACATTCTGATGCTGAAAAAATTTCACAATATTAGGCCACGATGATGATATATAGTCTGTATTTTTTTGTTTGAAACTGAATGTTGTGTTCTTTTTTAATATATTATATTTGCGTCTTTTCGTCAAGAACAACTTTCTGGTAGTCATTACCCTATTCCGCAGTTCGAACTCTTTACTCTCCAAGAGCTAACCTGTCACTAACACATGCAAGTACTATTGTCCATATTGCACACGTTTTTCTGTAGAAGTTTGACATAGGGTGTATTAGCCCAAATATATTTTTTTAGCGGGTAACCTTTCTGAACACGTTTTGGAGCCTGTACCCGTACATGTGTCTCCGGGTGGCGGCTCTTTGTCGAAGCTAAATCTTCAGCAAAGACAACCTATATAATAATGAATAAATATGAAAGTGACAAATGATGAATTAACCAAATAAGTAAGTTTTGCTCATAAATGCAGAGCTTCATAATGGATAAAGAATACCTGTCAAACCAAACATAATTTATAAATTTGTATAGTACAAATTCAGATAAGAAAAAATTGACTTACCCCCTGAACCAGTATGTACCATTTGTAGCTGGATAGTTTAACTTTTTCAAACCACCTGCCAGTGTACAACAAAAATAGAAAC
>CAXHWN010000119.1:0-18000 GCA_964020975.1 Hermodice carunculata | reverse complement strand
TTACAAATGAGACAGTGCAAAACATGACAAATGTATGGCACAGCAGTGTGGTCCTGTCGTTGTGGCGTGGTTCTGTTCCCCGAGTGTGTGTGTTTGTGTGTGTGTGTGTGTGTGTAGGGATGTCTGAGTACTAAGGTGCACACGTGTGTGTGTGTGTGTGTGTGTGTGCTTTGATCCCTTTACTATCATTAGGCCTACTTATCCTTGTTATGCTGATAATTGTGGAGAAAGAAACAGCTCTTAAATAGACTAGATTTTCAATCTTATTCAATGAGAAATACGGATTATGGTTTCTGTGAGTAAGTATATATACTTTATTACTCTTTGAAAAAAGTCAAAATGTAATCAAGTATGACTACATAACACCCCATTACTGCGGCATTACTTTCAATGATCTCTCTTTCTCATCGACACTTTACACAGGCCTACATATAACTTAAACCTAAGCTTACATAGGTTTATGTAGGCCTACGTGTAATGAACTGTATTATTTTAAAGAAAAAAAACACATATAGGGCCTAAAATCATCAATACATGCCTACATTTTGACTGCTTCATACTGTAAAGACCACTTTTCCTTGTATGAATTAGAGTCATTAACGCGTTTTGATCTGTCAGCATTGATTGCATATTCCTAATACGTAAGCAACTGAAGTGAAGGAAGCACCCCCTGCTCGCACAATGGAGCTAATGAAATAATGACAGGTCCCCTGAACATCCAGCTCATTTGAATCAACATGGCGACCATCATTATAGCAGACGGACATTTAAAACCTGCAAAGTCGTTGAAACTTGTGTTCACAGAAGTCAAGGTAAGGTGAAATACACAACAATTAGTGCCGTAAATCAGCTATGTCAGTTTTTTGTTATAATTGGGAAAGGAACTTGTCAACGGTTCAACGGTGTCTCACTGAAACACGAGATGGACTATAGATGTCCGTACAAATCCAGCTGAGCGCCAGGCCTACTTCATATTTGATAGAAAACGATATGAAACAAACGCACAAGGCACTATGGCAGCTTATAGGTTTTCATAATATGTAACAGCCAGGCTGTGGAAGCGCCCGAAGGCAAAGTACGCTTCGCTCGGTGCTCGAGTATCTGTACGACGTAGCGGCGAGGCAGGGAACCAGCCAAGGCCATAGCCTGGGGCCGGTGAGCGTGTATCTTTGCTTATCAACTGTCATTCCCTGAAGAAGGACTAATGATCCGAAAATTTGAGAAGAATATTAATAATTGGTTCTAGACTGCACTTCCGGTTCTGTTTGCTCCAAAAAACAACTTCCGTGCCGCAAGCAATTCAGGCCATCCACTAGCAAGATAAGGGAACATGAAATAATTTGTTTCCTGTACGCACGTAACGGTTTAGCTCCCTTCGGGAGCTAATAGTGGCACCAGGGAAGTGCTATTGTTTACACTTCCCTGGTGGCACAGACAAATAACATGAGGCAGTCATTCACTTTATTCCGTAAGTAAAATTATTATATACTATGAGGGTGGCCACATTTGTATGTAATTATACTTACGGAATAAAGTGAATGACACTTCCCTGGTGCCACTATAATGGACTTACGCCAGAAAAACGAGGTCATGTAGATAAACCACATTACAGAAGGGATGTGTTACTGTTACACTTCCCTGATTACAGTTACAAAAGCGTGCCGTATTCATCATGATGAAGGCCTACAATACAAGTACTTAGCATTCCCTCGTTTTCCCTCATGCATGGTCAATGCGTTTATTATACTAAACGCATTGACCATGCATCGTTATAAAGTATGCGCCCTGTATGTTCTAGGCCTATTGTCACAAGTGCACCCAAACACATACCTACACCTAACTTCCTCCGACCAAACAATAACATTCGCAAAAGAAATTTGACACAGATCTGTGTCAATTTCAACCTGTGTTTAAAGTGCTGATTATATGTTTTAATTCCGATAACCGAAGAGAGATCAAGTTTTTAAGAAATATTAAAAATCTAAATGCATGAAAACGTTCAAGCATTATGCGTTATCCGTTGCTTGGACTCTCATCCATGGCCGCGATGGCGCGGAGAGCAGGGCTCGAAATTAAGATTTAAGATCATCACTCACTGGCACGGCTGCAAAAATTCATAAATCCTGTTCCCTTTCAAAGAATTCTTCATTTGACCAGCCAAGTGTAAACAATCACTTGCCAACCGCAAATTGACAAGTATTTACCTGATGGCAGGTGCGAAATTCCAGCCGAAACAGCCCATCCAGGCAAGTTTTAGGCTTTTCATAATCACCAAATAGGCCTACGCAGCGCGTGTGCTGTAACTGCTTGTCTCAGGTTAGTGAATTGGAAGAAAAATTATTGAATATCGAATAAAAAAAAATCACGAGCCAGATGGGGCCGCCACTTATCCCGAAGCAAGTTGATAGTTTAACCCTACCCAGTGTACAAATATATATCACAGGATTGGATACAATGGGGTTATTGTGTCCTTTTTTTAAATTAAAACTTTGTCATTATGTTGACTTTTATTCAAATCATTGATGCACTTTGTATATTTAAGTCCAAAATTTTCAAAATTTCTAGGCGAAGGACCCCACACCCCATTGTGAACAAAACAAGTCATTATTTCTGCCTCTTGGTCCCTCTTCTGAAAAATTCCTGGATCTTCTCCTGTATTATCGGTGCTGAGGGTCTGACATGGTTGCTGCGTCCACAGATTCGGTTCCGCTTTTAATGTAGTGAAGCCCGTATACTTTACCGGGGAAGCATTACTTAGGGGAGGCAGTAGGTCGCTTCGCAGGCAATTGATGGGATGAAAGGTGCCTTCAGAGTTGGAGCCAAGCCCAAGCTTGGGATTTCGTAAAAGAAATGCATTTCTTAAATACATAATTTTGCCTCTTTGTGTCATTTCAACGCAAAGGAAGAGAGAAAAATAATCAAGAGACAAATAGGCCTGCGGCCAATCTGAGGAAAGGGCCTTATTTAAGGAGTTTGGTCTACCCGTCTGCCTTATAGCTGTAACATACCTCATTCTTTTGCAAATCTTCTGTACATTTCAAATATGCCTGTTGTGGAGCTCTCATGTGGTCCAGTTTTACGGTATATGCAAATTAAGAAACCTATGTAGTAGAGCAGCTAAATTTTCAAAAAAGGCTTATTTTCAGTTTTCATTCAACCGGAAAAATACCCGGCTGGATTTGGTACCAATCAAAAGATAAGAACCTGAAATTTAAAGTTAGGTAAGGTGTACTATCAATTTCATGGTCAATTTGTATTTATATTGGTTACCATGGCAACAAAATTAAGTTTTCATAAAATGAAGGGAGAATCATATTATTAACCCTAACTTTATACGCATGTATACAAGATACCACCTCACAATTTTACATCAACATACCTTCTATACAGGTGTTTCATGAGAAACCAGTTTGAGATAGTAAGTGTCAACAGTTGGTTGCCATGACAACAGAATATTTGTAAAAATCACTTAAATTTGCATGTAAACACTAGAAACTTATTTATAGTTTTAAATATCGGGAATAATTTTCATAACATTTGATGTTAAAATGTAAAAAGATTCTTTCTGCACTATCAATGAGGTCAATTGAGTGAAGGAAGACTGCTTTGGGTAGCCTAGCAACGTTCTTGCAAATGTTTACATTACTCAAAATGAGCAGATCTTTGTGGATATTGCAAAAATTGGCCATATGGCCAGTGCTGCGCATTGCTGAGAAATGGTACATACAAGTGATAATATTGCCAGAAAATCTGTCCTTAAACAAAAAAATACTTAGCTAAATTTGGTATTAATTGAAAGATAAGAACCCGTAATTAAAGGTTAGGTAAAATGTACCATCGATTTAATGGGCAACATATGTTTTTATTGGTTGCCATGGTAACGGCATTTTTTTAGTATTCCAGGGACAAACACATTTTTAACCATTACGTAATGAAAATGCAAGGTACCACTTCACAACTTTACATTAGCATACTTTCTATACAGGCATTTCCTAAGAAACCAGTTTAAGTTTGTAAGTGTCAAAAGTTGGTTGCCATGACAACAGAATGTTACTAAAAATCACATAAATTTGCAATCAAACATCAGAAGCTTGTTTCTAGCTTCAAACTTTAGGAATACTTTTCATCAAATGTGCTGTTAAAATGTAAAGAGACCCTTTCTCCACTAAATTTGATGTAAATTGAGTCAAGTAGGAGTGTTTTATGGTCACCTAGCAACGTTCCTCCAAATGTCAAGATTATTCAAAAGCAGATTTTTGTTGATACTGGACGCGCATTATCAACCGTGTTGCAAACTGCTGAGCAATGATACATGTGATAAATGTCTTTATAAACTTTCCATATTTCCCTGTAGTTACTCCTGTCCTAAAGCAACATTATCATGTCTTGATTACAATCAAATTAAAGAATTTGTTGCAAATTTTGTGCCTTTTTCAAAAATATTTTTCATTTAACTCTAATTTAAGGTATCCATGACACTGAGTGCATACTTATCAGCATATACACTACCGATCATATCCAGCAAAAAGATGGTAAAATTGTCAGAGATCCCAAAGAACGTCCTTATCGCATGTGCACCTAATCAGCGCAATTTGGTCTGAATTAATTTGTGTTTATGTAACTGTGTTAAATCGGTGCTTTAAGGGTTAAATTTATTGGCATTGACAAATGTACCTTTGTATGGTAAACTGAAGTCAACTGTCACTTGGAAGTGGTAGCTTGTGCCAGAACTTTGATAAATATATTGGATATAATTGTGTTAGATTCTATGTTTGATATTCAACACAATGTGCCTCCCTTTTCCCCCTTCCTCAAGAAAATATTCAGACAACATGGCAAAAAAGTCTCAAAATTGCCACATTTAGTTGCACTTCTAGAACTTTTGTCACTGCCCATTGGCAGATGTCTCAAACCTACATGGGATAGGTAGAACTTTGTGTCTGTCTGCAAAAGTTTGGAAGATATGGAGCTTTTAAGATTTTAATTGTCCCTAATTTGCATAATTTTAAACACCATGACTATTCTAAGTCAGGTGCTTAATTTCACCGGTAGGTGAGTCACCATGGCAAGTTTTGTGATTGTCGAAATAACAGTGTCCGAGAAAAACTCCAGACAAATTTGGTCATAAAGAAGAAAGAAAGAAAGAAAGAAAGAAAAGAGGAAGGAAAGAAGGAAGAATGGAAGAAGGAAGGAAGGAAGGAAAGAAAAAAAAATAATTCTTTGAAAAACAAAATGTCTGGGTTTGCACCCAGACGTAAAAAGGCCACTGACATGTGTCCTATAGAACAAAGCTTGCTGGAGATCTATCCAAGGTACATCTGCAGCAGCGCCAAGTCTGAAGTGGATCCAGTAAACTGTGTTTAGGAACATTAGGTACACATGTATTCACAGCAGCCTATCACTGTACCAATGGCTATGTGTACTCTCTTTCATAATCATAATTTTTTTGGTGAAAAACTGGGGGCAGGGAGGAAGCATCGCCTAGCCACTTTGATGGACACCAAGTCAAAGTAATACCCACTACCTTTGAATAGAGTTCAGTCAGTGATTTTAGAGAAGTCGAAAACAAAAAATGACTAGAAAGATTTCTTCACAGCAAAACTGTCTAGGTATCTTCAAAATGAGAACAGTTTGAAATGCTACACTTTGCCATTGTTCAGCATGGTCTAAATTTTGTGTATTATGCTAATTTACATAAATTAGAATACTATAGCTCTTTAGTTTTTGGTTCATTGGATGTGGCCATGTCACAAAACTTACAAGGTAAAATTTGAATGACACTTCTATCTGTAATAGTTTTGATAGCTATTCAAAGACTTTAATTTTGTGTATTTGCCTAATTTGCACAAATTGAAAGCCTACAACATCGGTTTATGGTTCATGGGATGCGGCTTTGCCACATATCTACAAACTGAGGTCTGAATGGCACCTCTATGTATAATAGTTTTGAAGTTATTCAAGATTAAAATTTCTTGTGTTCGTATTATTTGCATAAATTAAAATTGTACAATTTTGGATGATGGGTCATTGTATGCAGCTATGTCAGAAACCCCAAAATTGAGTTGGAATAGCATTTCTATCTATAATAGTTTTGAAACTATTCAACATTTAAAATTGTGCATATCCACCTAATTTTCGTCAATTAAAAATCCTATAACTTTGGTTCATGTTTGTTCATTGGATGTGGCAAGGATTCATGAACGGCTCATTATTTACCAAACTATGCATGCTTTTCGGACACAATAGTTCACAGATAAATGAAACCGCCATTTTTTAATTTGACAATGTATGTAAAAAATTCCTCCTTGATGCGTGGTCTTGCCGAAAAGAGTTTCTGGACAATATGGTTAGCGGCGGACACTCTACATAATGGTATCTCACAATGTAAATATTTTTATCACTTTTAACATGTGTGTGTTCTTGCGCATCGTCTCCGGACTGCTCACACATCCCGCTGGTATCTGTTTGGAACATTTATCTTAGATGTATTTTAGATTGTATATATTTCTTATTGTATGTTGTCATGGATGTCTTAGATGTATGTTGGTTTGTACATAGTTATCATTTTATGCTATCATGGACGCACCGTGGACATACCCCGGTCTACGGTGCCCCCGTGTCAAAGGGGTAGTTTTTCCGAAATAAATAAACAAATAAATAAATATGTGGCTTTGCCACAAAACCTTATATTGACCTTGGAATTTCATCTCAATCTATAATACTTTTGGATATATTTAACTTTTAAACTTTTAAATGCCCCTTATTAACATAAATTGAAATTCTACAACTTTCATTTACTGTCCATTATATTGGCAGGTGTCACAAACCTAGATGTGTCCATTAAAATTCTGTGTTTATCTGTAACAGTTTGAAAGTTATGCTGCTTTATAATTTGAGAAAGGCCCTAATATGCATAATTTTAAACATGTCGATTACTCCAAATCATATAAGTCAACTGCCTTACTAGCTCCGTTACCAGGCCAAGTTTAAACATTGTAGCTTGCACAGTGTCTGCCAAAAGCTCCAGACAAATTATGTGGTGGAAATAAGAAGAAAGAAAGAATGAAAGAAAGGAGAAATTTTGAGAAAACAATATATCTGGGATGAAACTAATACATATATATATATATATATATATACTTATCCTATATACTCAATTGCCCACTCTGTGTCAGTAAAGACAAAATATTTTGAAAAACGAAGTGATTTTAGTAACTGAACATTTTGGTCTTTTTGCATGTGCTAAAAAGCCTTGTATAATACAAATATATGCATATGACATTAATCTACAGACACAGCTTTATTTGTAAGAAAGTTTTGGTGCCTCAAGGAACCTAAAAGGTACCTTTCTGTAAATTAAAATAGTGAACCTATATTGAAGAAATCTATTCGATTTCATTAAGGTGATGGTTTTGCTTTTCAGACATAGGTATCTATTTTTGCTCATAGCATAAAACTGGACCACCTGAGAGCACCACAACAGGCATTTTCTAAAAGAAGACAAAATTTTACATCAGGTAGGCTATGTTGTAGCTATAAGGCAGGCGGGTAGACCAAATTCATATTTAAGCCTCAAATGCCGCAGGCCTAAAAAGATCTATCCTATAGTTTTGTGCTGAATCTCCGTTGCGACCCAAAAAATCCAGTTATGCTCAAGCTTTGGTAGACTCGTTGCACCACCATCTCAGATCATCACATTCACAGATATGGTTCTCCAGATTACAGATGAATCGACTTACCGCTTGTGGTAAATTGCCCTATCTACATGACTGCTAATGAAACAATGATTACTGACGAAAAAAATTGATCAGTCCATAATTATTACCTTTTGTCTACTATGTCTATATCATTACACATGAAGATGGTGGTTCGTGTTTCTAAAATGTATTGAATTTTAGTGTAATAAAACATTTACAAGTCTTCCTTGTGTATATTCCAGGACAATATGGACAAAACCCTGGTTATTACGGCCCTCACAGCTGTGTTTTTACGAAACTCTCCTGGGGGAACTGCGCATGGAAGACCCTGTGTGTTACTGCAATTTCCTGCGCATTGACTACGGCGGTTTCATCCAGCTGGTAGGGCTGGTCAAAGATGCCATTACTAAACAGAACACGCTGATGAGAAAGGCTATACCGGCCGGATTACGTGTCGCAATAACCCTCCGCTTCTTGGCTACAGGTGAAATTTACATCGCCTTCATCGGAAGAGAAACCATGACGTTAATATATTATTATCATTATTGTGTGTTTGTCATACTTTTTATTGTTATGCTGTCGATATTTTCTCTACCAGATAAATGCTCAGATTGAGCTTCATATTTCATCAATAAATGAATGCAATTCATCCTCGTTCAAACCTTTAAATTTGGCTAACTTTTGTAAGTACACGCATGACTTTGTGCGTGTGAACTGTAGATTACATTAAGAATATCAATCCAAGAACAGTCAGGTATAAAATCCTCATTAGAAATGTTTCTGTACCCCACAAAGAGCTGTTTTTATCAATTGAAGCCATATTCTGTTTTACTTTGTTTGCTGACCAGGACAGTCCTACACTTCATTGGAGTACTGTTCTCGGGTATCCAGGTCAACCATAGGACAACTTGTTCCCGAAACGTGCCAGGCCATGCATGACGCCCTGAAAGAAGAGTACCTAAAGGTGAGCGCACAGCTCTTAACCATTTCTCATTCAGAGATTAAATCAAGGATGTTGTATGGTGCATTCACACCAACTAATAACCGACGCTTGTAGGTTATGGACTCAAAGTACTAGTGACTGTCTTCGAAGAAAAACCAACTTTAGGGCTCTATAAAGTACCACATATTGATGCAAAGGTAGCTTAAGTACATATTTTTTATTGGTATGACCATGGACTAAAAATATCAACAATTTGTCAAATAAACACAGTGATAATGAAACAGGTGCTAGAATTTGGTTATTTCTTCGCCAATACAAAGAAAGAACAGTGAAATGGTTTCTTTTCATCCCCAACAATTTTATCGATTTTTTTAAATATCTTCTTTTATTAATGAAATATGGCGTTGTAAAGTTGAAAAATATAATTTTATTATATAATCCTTTGACAAGAAACTGAATACATTTAATTTACGGGCATCAATTTTCATGGGTTTTTAAGTGTTTCTTTTGGACCTTTCATTGAAACTTTTAATTTGCTACTTTTTTGTAATTCCTCTCATCGCCGTGTCACAAATCTTTCTCACTGAATTCTTATTATCACGATTTTGAAGCATTAGGAAAATAAGGGACCCCCAAAATTATAATTTAGCTACCATTGTATCAATAAGTAATATTTTATGAAGTTCTACCTCTTAACTAAAGTAAGAATTAGCTGCATCAGCCAGTAAAGAAGGTATCATTGAGGCTAGTGAAGGATGTAGAAATGGCATCAGAAACAGAATTGGTTTGAGCAAGTCGATTCTGTGGAACCAAAGACGCCACAGTGGGAGAAACTGCAGTTGGTATTGGCATGACATTGTATAATTGACTCAGTGCCTCTGTAATTTTCAGGCGGGCCTGTGCCTTTGCCTGCTGGTTGGGACACGCACGCAGCTCTTCAGCGACGTATTTCCCAAACGCCGCATCTGCATCTTCGTATTATTTCGTTGTTGATTGTGCGGCTATTTGCTGGCAAAAGGATGCCATATCTTTTAAGATTTCAAGGCCAGGATCTTGGTCTTCCTTCCTTGGTCTTTTCCTGCTGTGGTTTGGCTCACTTTCTGGGCATGCTGCATCCCCACCTGCCTATGCTTCGCAGACGTCAACTTCAAGGGATTCGTCCATTTCCTGAAAGGGTACAAAATAATCCCTGTAGTTCATGAATACACCACCTCAATATACTTTACCTATCCATGCATTGATAAGTAGTACTTCTGACTGGTCCCTAACAAAACGTGCGCCTAATTTTCGACTTTTAAGTCACCGATATTTATCCAGCTCGTGGTAAATTCCTTGTTTCACCATAGACCTACATTAACTTCACATATTTTTGTGGAATACTAGTAACACCAACGATTTTGAAACAAATGCTTTTTCTGATTTTTGAATTGTTATGAGGAAACAGCATCATGGCTTGAAATTTGCCAGGATTTTCAGATACAGCTTGACTAAGTACATTACAATTTAAATTTACTTTTTTCCACAAGTTTATTTTTCTTTATTATTTTTTAATTAAAGACTTCCTTTTATAAATTCACAGACCCATATATCAGTTACAACCTGCTTCGTCCAGCACATGTATTGTAAAATCTCATTTACAAAATTTTGACTTGTTAATTGGTAACAATGTTACACATTTGAACGAGGAGGTTTTAATTTGGGAATGGTAGCGCATGGAGCAGTATATCCTCAAACAGTCAAAGGGTCAATAACATTGTTTGGTACGTTTGTTAAATGCTCAGGAGTTGCGGGGCCCTATTCTCGACCCCACACAAGTTGAAAAAGGACTCTTTATTCTAGTGTGGCAGATGGTACTTCCGGCAAAGAGATTCTGGATAAAAGTGCGCAAGCGGGCCGTTTGACTTATTTTTTTAATTTATAGACAATTTCAACAAACCTTGTTTTGCCGAGCGCGGTCGCAATCTCGGCCATTAGCTTCTCCCTGTTGTCCCTGTCCTTGTAGAGGGACATGTTTGTATCCCACAAGGTGGGTCTGTCTTCATACAGCTTTATTAGTTTGTCTTCCTCCTCTGACGCCATTTGCTATGAAGAAAAAATTAGTCATAAAGTCAGCGTATTCGATGAACATAACTATGCATACGTTATCTTCGTGGATTGAAATTGTGCTCATATTTGAACAGTTTATTAATACACTTAAGGCAATTGGTAAATTGTTGCAAATATGCCCTACCCTGTGACGGTGCTAGAAAGCCATATATCATTCATTTATATATATTTGGAAACATACTGTGAGACCGGGCACAGTAGCATGCCTGTATCCTACATTAACTGTAATGCTATTTTTGTGCACCATTAAAATACAACTTGGTAAGGATTAAGCGATTGAAAATATAAAATAGATCAAATTTAAAAATGTCCTACTTGCTGTGTAATCACTTAATGCAATTTGGTAACACAAATTGTAATTTTCACATACAAATGAAGTTTCTCTACACCAAAAAAAAAAAAACAAACAAACAAACAAACAAACATGTGAACGTGGATTTTTTTCTATAGGCCTAGTCGTAATGTAGCTCTCCACTTCCCCCTCTTTTATTGTGAACATGTATGGGTCAGACCTGCTTCACTCTGGTGCGAAGACTTACTAAGGTCTACCAAAAACAAAGCTTAAAGTTTGTTTATTTAAAGGCTTTTACACTTATGACCCTTCTACAGGTCTGTTTCTTCTGCCTATCAAAAGTCAAGATATTAATTTAAAAAATAAAAATCTCAATGGGCTTACACAGTCGTGCCTGAATAGACCTAAAAATATGTAGGCTCTATACCTATATGCCCAAAGATTCTAGGACTACCTACGAAAAGGGGCATTTTGTTATGCGTTTTTCGAAGTAGGCCTCCTCAGCTCTTCTCATATTGATCTGCATGTGCTTGAAAAGGGCAATATAAGTCTTAATTAAACGTGTTACAACCATGCTTTGCCTGCGACGCGACGAGGTGGTTACACAAGGCAACCAGGCCACTGGCGACGCGACGAGTCGCCTGAGAATTGTGCAGCAGAGAACTTGGCGCGACGCGTCGCCCCATCCCTGAGGCGACGCGACGAGGTGGCTACACGAGGCAACAGGCGCGACGCGACTCGTCGCGCCCGTCGCGTCGCCCCGTGTATCATAGCCATTACTCAAAATTAGCTCATCACTCCGGAGCAGTCAGCATTTATAAAATACCAATCTATCCAAACTGCTTTGCATTGTATGGTTCATCACTGGCTAGAAATTTTCGATAAACGCGGTTACATATCTGTAACATTTTAAGATTTAAAAAAATGCTTGGAGACAATTGACCACGAGATATTAATTCCAAAATTGAAACATTGTGGTATCAAGGATGGAGCATAATTGGTGCAAATCATATCTATGGGATAGAACACAGGTGGTGTCTTGCAGTGGATCAGTCTCCGAATCATTAGATGTGCCACTGGGTGTCCCGCAGGGATCCTCTCTTGGTCTGATATTATTTTTTCTGTATATGAATGAGCTCCCAACATGCTTAAAGTACAGAAAATGTCGAGTCCAGACTCCGAAACATGTTCTGTGTAATTACGCGCTGAAGACCCTTAAATTTATTTGGGCTAATACAGCCGATGTCAAAATTCTACAGAAGAGCGTGTGCAGCATGAACAAAAGTACTTCCATATGTATATAGGTTAGAAAGTGACAGGTTAGGTTATGGAGAGTAAAGAGATCGGACTGCGGCATAGGATAATGATTACCAGGAATTGGTTCTGGACAAAAATACACAAATACAATTTAATTGCTGACAATACCACTATCTATACCAGTGCCATCTGATGAAGCTAATATATCTCCCACAGGCTGACTTGAAATATATATCAAATTAGTTCACGGACAACAAACTTTATTTGAATATGCCCAAATCATCTGTTATGACTATAGGTTCATCCAGACATTCAGATAACCATTCTATTACTAGCCTCAGGCTCCATGAGCATGATTTATATGCAGAAAAAGAGTTTAAGTTAATAGGTGTCGCAGTTGATGACAAACTCACTTAGTGTTCTCATGTTCAACATATTGTCTCGAAAGTAGCAACTAAAAAGTTCACTCCGCAGACCCAGATACACGTTCCGTAAACAACTTTTAAACACAGTTTGCAAAGCCATTATCCAATAACATTTCGACTCATTGCGACACCATGGGGGGGGGGGGGAGGGGTGCTGTCAAAAATATCAAGATATCTTACGAAGGCTTCAGAATAGAGCAGCACGTACCATAACTGGCAATTTCAACGAATATATCAGTCCTCGCACTCTCATTATTGAACTTGTATGGAAACGTCTTAACGACAGGAGAACTTTTCGTCTTTCGGTTTTCATTTGCCTTCTTAGAAGACTTTCTCTGGTCTCATCTAGAAAGTATGTTTAGTAGGCAAGGTTCTCCTATATAAATGTTCAAATAACCTAGCCCCTAAACATCTGTCTGATAAATTTCAATGTTCCACTTCTTCACATGATAAAAATACTCGCAGTAGCACCTCTGGTGACTCACGTCTTCTTCTCCCCCGTACCTAAAAGTACAAACTCTCTCAGCTACCGTGGTGCTAAGACCTGGCACCCCTTACCATCTGACCTCCGTAACTCGGAGTCTGCTCTGGCGTTCAAAGAGGCATTTAAACAGTATGTTAACCTTTCCTCCTCTTGAAACTTGGAAATAATATTTTATTTTCAGTATTTTATGTTTCTGTGCATTTTACATTCTATATTTTTTGGTTGTGCATATAATTTACTGCACTGATTTACTATGTTTTATTGTATGTACTTTGTACCATTTGTACTCTGCTTCAGGGAAGAAGTCTTCAACTGACTGGGTTTACTAAGAATAAATGTGTTTTAATGAATAAATATAAATTAATAAAGAAATGGCTGGATGGTCCATTGTATTGGTCTCTAATTCGCCGACACAGCACAACGCACAGGTGTTAAATCAGAGACAGATGTGGACCGGCCGTGTGCCAACTGGACATTAATATCCACGGATACGGCGTACCGACATGGGCATTCCGTAACCGAGCATGTCTTGCTGAATGAGTGGTCCTGGACCATACAGCTGGGACCCGGCAATAACTTGGAACAAAACCTCGCCCACATTACACTGGCCTTTTAGTATACCATTCACCCTGATGATTCTGCCTGTTCACGTAATTCTTCGACCTCATGATACTGCCCGGACTGGAGTCATGCCCTGCGTATCGTATAGTTGTAGGTTTCCACAAACAAGTTGACATTGTAACTTGCTCGCGTTGTCACACAGACGTGGCCAGGTGGACATGTTTTCTTGTTCAAATATTTAGATGATTACTACATTGGATTTGTTCCCCGCACAACCAGATTCAATAAATTTTCACAAGTTTGACAATAGTTTCCCATTTAAAGTTACTCCTTGCAACTCCGAAGCCTTCAGTCAATCATTTGTAAATCGTGTGATTTACACTTGGAACTTAATTCTTACCCTCCGAAATCCGTGATACGCCTTCCGTCAATATCTAAAAGCATAAGCAATATTTTTATTACAAGAAACTGCTGTTCCTTAATTTCGGTTCCACGAATATATGTGCATGCAGAAGTGGTTTTTGTTCAAACTGCAAAGGGCAGCTTCACGTAACCATGGCAAATTGGTTCTGACAGTGTCCTGTTTCATATATGACGGGATTTACTGTTTTTCAAACTGCAAAGTATCTGTATATATTCTGCTCTTGTATAGTTTGTAATCTTTCTTTATCATTTGAAATCGTAGTAAACTGTGCTCATCCGTCTCATGTTATCACCTCTGGGGAGCTGACTTGTGTAGGTGACGTCACCTGTTCAACTCTACCAAATCATCAGTTTTTCTGTGTTTTTGTTATTTGTATTTCTGTACTGTTACCTCGATGTATCGTGATTAAAGCTTTACAAGTACAATGAAATAGAATGATACAAAATTTGTGGACAGTGTGCTTTTTTTTTTTTTTTTTTTTTTTTTTAACAATATCTCACATCTGGTCCATGTGGTGTCAAGTAGGGCCTTTAAGTTCCAACTGCGCTGATGATCACGGACCATGCGTCTGGAAAGTTGCCCCATTTATACATGAATGCCACGAAGGTGAAAGTGTTCATTAAGAATTAGATTATATAAATGAAAGGTCATCCTTTTCGTTAGTTTGTAAATCTCACAATGCAACAATGATCCCATATAGTGTTCTACTGACTCAAACGTAATAACATAAACGTCACACATGAGAATTACATCTAATTTAAACATGGCTTTGTTAGCCTGGTCTTTCAATTTTATGGCAGCATGAGATAATGTGCCTGATAGACAGACCTCAATGCCAAGATAACAGTATCTATGAGTTTTTTTTCAATTTCATTGCCATAAATTCTGAAAATAGGTGAGCTAATTTTCCTGTCAGTTTTATTAAATATCATAATTTTTGTTTTGTGTAGGTTGACAGACAGTTTCCATTTTATGCAGTACTCATGCAATTTGTCAAGTGAAGATTGTAAGCCACTTGGCGAATCATAAAGGAGGACCAGGTCATCTGCATACAGAAGGCTATTTAAATTTGTGTCATACAGTTCTACAGAATCGCATATTGAGTAAAAAAAAATATCAGGTAAATCAGACGTAAAATAATTAAAAAATAAAGGGCTGAGCACACAACCCTGTTTGACTCCTACATTGGAATCAAAGGGGGCTGTCACTACTAAGGCTCGCCGGAAATCAACGAAACATGTATATAAGTATTTTTAGAGGACCACTGAATGTATTTATCAATCAGAGTCTTACGTGTCAACATTTGGTTAGCAGTGCGGCTTCTTTTCTTGAAGCCAATTTGGTTACAAGGAATTGCTGGATTGTTTCAAAAAAAAATTTGTATACCCTGTTATGTATAATATTGCAAAACAATTTACAAAGATGACTTGACAATGCGATACCTCTACAATTACTTGGCTGATAGGCGTCACCCTTTTTATGTACAGGGGTCAAAATATGCCACACCAGACATCCGGGAATTTAACACCACATAGAATATAATTAAAAACTTTTGTGAGAAGCTGGGAAAGAATATTGATACCACACTTGAACATGTCATTAAGAATACCGCCACTACCAGGTGCTTCGCCTCGTTTCCTTCACTGTAATCTTAAAATTCAATTCATTAAACATTTTATCTTTATTTTCTGATATGTTTTTACTAAGATTATCACAGTCTTTAAAATTTGAATCATTAAGTACCGACCTAAAATGATCCACCTATACTGCAATATCAACAGGGTTTGTTTTTGATTTAGACTGATTATTAAGTTGATCATAAAGATCCCAAAATACTGATGGGTTTCGATTCTGCAAGTCCGCTAGCTTCCCAACTAGATTACCTTGAAAAGTATGTTTTTTCTGGTTCAGCAGTTTTCTATACTGTTTGCGCAATTTTCTATAGAAATTTACATAAGACCATTTTTTCAGACAGAAGCTAAAGTTCTAGAGGGAATGAGATTTAATTTGTTTGTCTAGATTTCAACCAACATCTTACTGGAACATATCTTTCTTGCAATTTAACGTTACATTAGACACCTCAGGTTTGTGCAATTGGAAATACATGACAAAATTGCCCTTAGTTTCCCTATAGAAAGCGATTGAACAATGTTCTGCCTTTCATCTTCCTGGCCCAATATCACAATAAAACACATTTGGCTGTTTAGATATAGACCGTCACATTTCCTGTTTCTCCCTGCAGTGTTCACCAGCTCAAGTTTTATTCTTTAAAGAACTAAAGATCTCATTGCTTCTTCAAAGAGAAAATATATAATTCATGGTTACACAATTTTCATATATTGGAACCCCTGCTTTGACTCTGACGACATTGATACAATCTGTGAGAAACAAACGGTCCTATCAGCAGCTAAGGACTGTATATCCTGTGACACTGTAATCGTACGTCCAGATGACGCACCCTGGTGCACGTCAGCCCTCCGCACCATCAAGTGAAAGCTAGAGCGAATCCAAAGGCGTGCCAAACTCAAACCGCAAATCTGGCCATACTTTACGCAACTAAGAAATAAATATAGTGTATGATTCTATTGTAATGCGCAGGTCTGTATTGGCAATACAGACCTGTAAATACAGACTTGACCTCAACTGTTCACAGGTTATTTCAACCCCACAATAACAAACACCAAATGACAATTGCTGCAAAATCACTTGTTATTTCACTGAAAAGAAACACACTGATTCATTTAAATACCATACGGTTTAATGATCACTCACCACCTGAACACAATGTAGTTCACTTTCGTCATTTGTACATTATTTGTTTACAAATTATTTCTAAATGACCTTTGCTCTTTCTTGACAAAAAAATCATTGCATTAACTTACACATTTTAGACAAAAGCTACACGCCTATCTGACCGAAAATAATTACCATGCTAAATTGATTCATTCAATAATCTTAATTTAATACAAACCAGCCTACCTTCAAGTTCTTTTGATCGTGGTCTGATAGAGTAAAACACATATGGGCTGTTCTCTTCTTGCACCATGCGGAGGTCGCGGGCACATGCAATGGTTGATTGAAGCTCCTCATATTAAATTTTTAGGTCCTCACATGCTGAAAGTTCGGAGTCTAAATGACCGCAAATTTGGGTAAGCTCAAAGTCCATTGCATCGTCTTCAACGTCATTTTGAAGAAGCTGGGTCAAATTTAAATTATCCAAATCAAAATTCCATGCACTTTGCTGTGAAGAGGCCATTTCCACCGCCAAGATAGTTACGGCAAATGCAAAAAAAAAGTGAACTGCACCCATTGAATGAAAATTCTGGACTGGCAACCTTGAAAGGACGTGCGAACAGTGTCCTGCGATCCAAGAATTCCTATCGCTTTGTGTGTCTGCACGTGCTGCCAAATACCCTTTACCCAAGTGTTATGGGGACCATTAATTTAAACCGCCTGAATGAATGAACGTTATTGGCTGCAATACAATAGAATTATACACTATGTTAGATAATGTTCTTGGCAATGGTCTGTGGCCAAAATACAGACCCATGCACTCGGACGGTAAACAATGACCTTTGACCCGTGTGGCCACCCAAGAATGGATCTTTGTGACCGAGGCTTCGCCTCGGTCACAAAGGTCCATTCGAGGGTGGCCACACGGGTCAAAGGTCATTGTTTACCGTCCGAGTGCATGGGTCTGTATTTTGGCCACAGACCTGGCCGCGAACATTATCCTACACATATTGAAGATTTGAGACTCGCTAAAGAAAACTATTACGAGCGCCTGGAAGATTCTATTGACAATGCAAAC
>CAXHWN010000116.1:336400-371400 GCA_964020975.1 Hermodice carunculata | reverse complement strand
TGTAAGTGCAGCACGATAAAGACATTCATTAACATAATCTTTAACTTTCCACTCAGTGTCTACGAAGACATGTCTAAACACGCTCACTTGCATGGCAACTTGTTATCTATGTACACTCCATGACCAGGTGACTTCAGTTTATACCCTGACAATACGCTCAGCAGTTAAATAGATTGTTTACAACGAATCTTTACCTTAGATTTCAACTATTTTTTCAGAGTTACCTCAAGACAGGAAAACATGCTTGAAAATGTATTAATTTTTACTTTCATATTAGTATCTCTGAACCTTGGGACAAAAGGTGTCTTTTTTTTGGGGGGGGGGGGCTGTACTTTGTTGATATCCTTACTCTGGGAGGCTATATAACCTCAGCTGCAGCATACTCATACAAATCACTCATGATTACAATAAACTCAAGGGAATATGTAAATGATTGAATATCAAAGGCCCAAGAAGACAACTTTGGTAGCCTGCTATGAAAGTCATTATCAATGCCTCCCCGACAATCAATCATTTTTTGATTTGTTTATATGCATCACACACACAACAAGCAGCACCGTGTAACGTATTCTAAAATGCATGGATTAAGCTTATTTTATATTTGACATGTAATAAAGTTATGAGGCATACAATCAAAATTAATGATGTTGATAAATTCTGAAAGCTAGTGGTATAATTCGTAAGTTTCAAGAAATTAGCTCATGTGTTCTCAGGTACAATGGCGGGATGGTTTAAACGTTGCCTTGCTACGATTAGTACAGTTTTTTCAACTTGTGGTTAAACAATATTTGTTTCTGGATTTTAGCTATTCGCCGATTCATGAAACGATTTTGGACAATATGTCTTTCTTAACAGCTCAAGTTGACAGATCCTCTGTATTGGCCTGGTTTCAGTTTCTGCACTGCAGGCAAATCATAAAAGACATGTATTTGTCAGCATATTGCTTGGAGGAGACATCTATCCAGCTGAGCCCAGTAATTGCCCCTTGTGGCATACGTTCTATGCCAATGGAGATCAATTATAATCAAATTTCGTGTGGAGTTTGTATGCACTGGACTCATGAAACATGTGCAGAATTAGCCCAACAACAGTTAGACCATGAGGTATAGATACCCACTGGATGGACTTGCCCTCTCTGTAATTGGTACGGTTTGATCCACTCTCACTTTGATGGCAACTCACGTTGTCAGGATACTCTTGAAAATTCTGACATATATTAGACTTTACTGTATTTTTAATACTATGGAACGACTCGTAGGAAATGGCCTGAAAGACCTTACTTACCTGAACGTCAAAAGCATACTTCATAAGGCAGTACACATTTGGGATGTGTTAAAACGAATCCTACGTGAGAGACCACCATAAATGCTTCATTCACAGGTGCCCAATATCACAGCGAAGGGTTCATATCCGCCCAATGTCACGGGGAAGGGTATACACTTGTTAGAAGAGATGGGAACGCTAGTATTTAGATAAATTCAACCAAGCAAAAATTTTGAAAATCTTGTCATAGCGGCACAAAAACCGTGTCATTTATCAAATGACACTATCTCTGTGGAAATGATCAATCGGTTTTACAAATATCACCCAATTAGCAAATGGCTATAACAAGCATTAACTTTGAGTGATTTGAAGGATATGTGCAACCTCACTAAGATTATCCAGGAACCAACTGAAACCATTAAACCTGGATAAAGTCCAATTGGCATGATACTTGCCACTGATCAGATGAAATGTCTTGGCTCAGGTTCCATACAGACAGCTATGGCCCAAAGCATATTATATAGAGGGTTTGAATTTGTGTACAGTTACTTTAATAGTGAGTGAAAGGTTTTATTCAAGAAGGCAGGACAAGCACCACTCGGGATATTCCAGGGACAAAGCTATTATTTTATACGTTTTCAAAGCTTTAAACAAGCTGTTTCTACCATTTATGCAAGACTTTAACAAATAGACACCCCATACAGTATGGTTAAAAATCTGCATCTCAGTGGTGGACACTCTACGACAGTTAATTGAGGACTTCAGTGCTTAGCCACATATGGTCCGAAAATATCGAGTGCACTGCCTGACAGACCGAACAAAATTGCACTAAGAGAAAGGAACTACAATGTAAACCATTTGTATACCCTAATATCGCCATCATAAAATCTTGTCAGTTTACGATAACCGTTACACATATCAGGAATCAATACTTATGTTGACGTCAATTAACAGTTAACATTTCACAGCTTGATATAGTCAGAAAAAATATGCATGAAACTAAATACATTTGCACTGACGTGTTTCGTGGCAATGCCTGCCGGCCGCTGCATGCTATATTAAAAACATAAATACAATACAACGCAGTTTACAATATATTTTAACTTGTGCCATTTGTTTAAAGTTAGTTCATTTTTTTTTTAAAGATCCACTTAAGGCTACATGTTGTGGCTAGCTGGCGTAAACAAAAGCGAGAGTCAAAATACAGTAGTTCATTATTTACCTTAAGTATGCATTTCCCAACTATATAAGCATATTATGTATATAAAAAACGCTTACACTTTAAGCATACATTGACTATCGAGAAGAGTTGACAGGTGGCATGCGAGTTTTATCAAGGCCGACCGGTACGTGTAACAAATGAAAAAAAAAAAGTTCCCATGAGCCTTTGCACAACATTTATCAAACGTTGTTAAGAAACGTGACTGCTATCATGGACCGTTTTAGCTATGTGTTTATATAAGTGTTAAACATTGTACAACATTTGTTTTAAATAAAGTTATATAACTCGGACATTTTTTCTCCACCATAAGGTCTGTAGAAATATCAGAGTTTTGAGAAGAGGAGGTCGAATATTTGATTCCAAATGATCTGATGTGATATTAAACATTGCGGCCTCATTCCTTTGTTAACAGAGATTGACAACAGCAAATTTGTTTGCAAAATTGGCACACAGGCACGAGAGCCGCACAAATGTTCCTGGACTGTAGACACATAAGTAGCACACAAGCCCTGTGATTCTCTGGAAATAAAACTGACTACAAATGTCCGTTAATTGCTGAAAATTGCAGTAAATATGAAAACAGCTGTCAGGATGTTATCTTGTCGATTGGAAGTAAAAACAGTACCACTCTTCGTTGTGAATTGTGAAAAGACCGGTGTGGTTATGTGCACATAATCTGCATTTCTTGCTATTCCATATATCTAGCCTACGCCAAAAACCAATCACAAGATCTTTAGGCAACAATCACGTGTGTCAATGATTTCTGTTGATACATTAATTAATCAGGAAAATATATTTTAATCAATAATCGTCAACACAGGCTTAATATCGTTAATCAGAATTTGTAGAGGCATGTTGATATAATCGCTTGTCAAAAGTTTCATTTGCAAACATTGAGGTCATTCTGTGCCCGGCAGTAGCCATTTGCACATTACGAATAGCACATGCTGCAAATATACCCTGGAAGCCTTCAAATCAGAAACAATAATATGAATAACTAAAACGTAACACTATTGCTTTTGTTATTAGTACAACATGTGCCTAGACCTCTCATGGCTGCAGTACAACATGGGCAGCCTTCTCATAACTAAACAAATTCGAGCGCAATGCATTCAAACAAACATCTGGGCCGAAATTTACTCTGCCCTGGGAAACTATGCGGTGCCTACTTTGAGTGTTTGAGAAGAAACTTTTATTCAACAAAATTCCAAAAGACAACTTCAAAACAAATCTGGCAACCAGATGTTATAATGTCCCACTTCATGAGTGGCTGCCAGAAAAAAAGATCTTCTCTGGAGCTGCACATGTCTCTTTAATTATTATAGACCTCTTTCAGGGGAATAATATCATTGCAGCCTTCATCCTCACCATGTGTCTGGATGATACTATAAAGGCAGGTATTTCTTTCTTTACGATAATCGGATCTTGGTCCCGTGAACCTTCTGAACTTTCTCTGAGGTACCCCCCCCCCCGTTATCTTGTATTACGTTTTGTTTAACTAGCTTCAAATATGCCTATGGACAATGTGGAAATATGGCATTTAACTGAAGAAGCAGTGTGATGTGCATTTACCATCGTTAACTATATCCTTAAGTTGCATTTTATCATAAATGATAGCACAAATGTTTGATACAAAGGAGTGGAGGAGGATAGCTGTCAAGTTATAAAAAAACAAAAGCAAAAACAAAAAACAAAACAAAAACAAAAAAAAAAACAAAAACAAAAACAAAAAAACAAAAACAAAAAAACAAAAAAAAAAAACAAAAAAAAGCAAAAACCGAGAACAGATTAAAAAAGAAAGAAGAAAAAAAGGACAAAAGCTTGTGACAGTCCAATGTTCATCTGTCCTTACATACAAAGATGCATTGTCAAGTGGTCCTGTTACAACAAAATGATATCAAGGTAACCTTTCTTCCAGACCTCTTACATGTTGTTGATATGAACATATCGCCTTTTTGACTCTTCCTAAATTATATAATTCGTTAAAAAAAACGGAAAATGGAAGCTTACCCATATGGTTTACAAATCAGAAAGAGAATAAGTCCAGATTCAGTCTATATAAGTTCGGAGAGGAGTCGACATACTGTTTGGAAAAAGAAGTCAAGAAAAGTGAAAACGACAACAATTCTTAGACTAAGCAAACACTAATTGCAGCGCCAACTGTTGTACAAACCTAGATCTAGGAGGTTCAAGAGGTGCTCCTATGTGATTAGAATGAAATTGGCCTAGCGGTCTGGGAGAAGTCTATATGATATTTTACATCAAACATGTCCTGAAATAAAAAAAAATCTAACAATGGATAGAATATGATTACTGGAACAAAGCGTTCAGAGACAAAGACACTTTGTGCCAGCTTTTATCACATGCATGTATACCTCCATGTGAAATAAGATAGAGAAATAAAACAAATAATCGTAATATATAAATAAAAATGAAATGAACTTTGCAGTTTTTCTTTTCTTCTATGTACATATCTTGCATAAGTGCTGTATTTCGTAATACATGAGTGGTAGCTTTTGTCAATAGAATTACCTGGTATGTGTACATGCACATGTATGTGTTATTAACATATTTCATACGTCCAGATTTCTTCAATACAATTCAGTGAATGCCTGTATTCCGCGGCTACCCATAAGTACCAATTTCAGCACTGCCATCTGGTAACCAAATATGAAAAGTTCAATGCGGTCGCCCTCCATTGGTGAGACGGTTTGGGGCAAAATATTTTTGAATATGAACAGAAAAAAATTAAAAATAGCCTCAAAAGATCACGTTCCCTATAAACTCAGCTGATTTACAAACTAACTGAGCTAGTACCGAACATTGTGGTATCACAAACAGTTGGCCATTTAGTCGTGATGCAATTGGCACAAGTTATAAAGTGACATCGCCACACGTGCCCAGAACATATATTATGTGCAGAAACTGGCGTGCTTTTGTATTGAAGTCATTCACTTTAATGATACATTAACTTTAACTTCAATATCTGCTTTAAACGTTCCAAGCAATGCAAGGATATACACAACGTCATGATTTGGGGACGAAATACTTAAATAATGTGGTGATTTTGTCAATGGTTTCGGCCATAACGCAAAGGAGATTTTTGAAAATTGTTATGTGTCCCAGTAAATAAGAATTTTGGTTTAAAAATTCACTTTTCACAAAATTCACTGTAACGCAATATCGGGAATACGAAATATCAAAATTAATCCCTTCTTTGTGTATTCAGTGGGGTACACAAATCATTACACACTGTCATGGAAGCTACAGGACCTGTCGTATATTACCCCTGAATTAAGTGTTAAAATTCCGTTCATTAGTTTAGCCATTTTACAGATTCCTAAAACTGGGATTTGTATTTTATTTATACACAAAGATTGAAAACATGAAATTTAGTGGTTTTACCTGCAGTGTTAAGCACTGTCTTTCCAAGAAGCCTTAAATATATTAAAAAAATCAAATATAAAGTAATATATACTTGCAAATAAATGCAATGGACCGAAGTTGTTTTCAGACATCTTTCTCTTTATCTTAGGTTCGCGAGCCCACTTTTTAACATGCGTTTAAACCGCAAGTTGGGTCTGACGAAACTTGAATATAATTAGGGCCAAGAGGTCTAGAACTTGACAAAGCAGCAAACATGATAAATATCGGTTCAGAATGATTTCGTAATTTCCCGAAACAGATCAACCAACTAGACAACAGTAAGCTCATGATTCTTAACCATCTGGAAAAATTACCTTAACACAACTCTCAATCGATAATTATATTATCATCATCATCATCATCATCATCATCATCATCATCATCATCATCATCATCATCATCATCATCATCATCATCATCATCATCATCACCATCATCATCATCATCATCATCATCATCATCATGCTTTTTTGCTGCAGTTATAAAAAGTTTCTAAGTGGCTAATCACATGCAATTCATTTTTATTTATTTATTTATTTATTTATTTATTTATTTATTTATCTATTTATTTATTTATTTATTCATTCATTCATTCATTCATTCATTCATTCATTTATTTATTTATTTATTTTGTTTATTTAGTACAAATCATTAATAGTGATCTTAAACTATACCAATTGCGTCAAAATGTAAAAAAAAAAAAAAAAAAAAAAAAAAACACGTTTCGGCACCCCTTTGACTAGCGTGCGATACAGGTGAAATGTTGAGAACAACTGACAACGAGTTGTTCACGCAGCACATTTTCACTTTGATGTTTTTGCATAATCTATTTGATGCCAGCTACTTATATTCCTTGCCTCATATTTTGTAAAAGACAACCAAGTTGAACGTTTACGTACTTAATAACGTGAAACAATAGTGAAACAATAAAATTATAAATATGCTTACTCATAAAAGCAAGATTTAGCAAAATGTTATAAACAAATATATGCTCCAATATCAGGGGAAAATGGCACCGAATTCAAATTCCTACATGAGGAGTACGTTGATTGCATAAACATTTGTGAAGCTTCATAGAAATACCATATCACTGAAGAAATCTCGTCGATTGATCAAAACTTTCCTAAATGAATTTCTGAGTAGTCTGGTATGTTAAATTCTGTAGTGAGTAGAATAAATCTGTACAATGGAGTATTACGGGTGTATGTATGTATGAATGTATGTGTATATGTATGTATGTATGTATGTATGTATGTATGTATGTATGTATGTATGTATGTATGTATGTATGTATGTATGTATTTAATTACCTTCCTATGTATGTGTATATACAAGCATACAGTTAGTAAGTATATGTGGCAAGAAAACCAGTGTCTTGTCGATTCATCACAACGCAAGTTTCCGAAAAGAAATTATGAGTGTGCTCGCTATATACTGGGCATTTACTTTAGATAACGGAATTTAGAATGCCCTGAGTACCTCAATTCAAACTTTTTAAAAGTTAAGGGTTCCGGAAAGTTCACATTCTAAAGATAATTTAGCTCTAGTCCAAAATACAGAGAAGGATCCACGAGCTATTTAAAATTCATCCTCTCCTTTCTTCTGCCGGTCACTTGTATCATCAATTGTGTTCATACATGATATTGACATAAAGGTCGCCAGACACCGTGTAGCAGAATTTCAAATGCGAGTATGTATTCATGGCAAATCTCAATACACACTCCGTACATTGGGAGGGTTTTGGGTTCCATGATTAATTTAATCATGAGAGAAGCAACCATTACGGAGCCGATTGGACTCTTGTGAATGGAAGTACCGTTATCTTTCAGAAATTCTTGAACCAAAGTGGACTTCAATAAAATATATACCATTTACGGTATTCCCCAAAATGCTTCAATTTCATGGCCCTGATGCCGGTATCTTCATCCCTATTGCTCTCATTCACACGTGTATTAGTACACAGATTGATTGATATTTACATATATGAGCGGCCTGGACATCAGTTTATCATGGCCTAGCTTTCCTTCGAACTAATGCATCTTTCTGCTTCGCCCTGAACTCTCACGACAAAGCAATCATTGGTAAAAGAGTATATGTGCGGGTTCCCCTACGCTTATCCCGGTGTGGTTTTACATAAAATATCGCAGTGACTCCTTTCCTTGCGCGGGAGGAGCGGTGAGAACAAAATGCTAACATTGGAGTTTACCCTCCCGGACAGCAAACATTTATCTATTTATTCGTTTGTTTATTTATTTATTTATTTATTTATTTATTTATTTATTTATTTATTTATTTATTTATTTATTTATTTATTTGTTTGTTTGTTTGTTTGTTTGTTTGTTTGTTTGTTTGTTTGTTTGTTTGTTTGTTTGTTTGTTTCTTTGTTTGTTATTCATTTCGTTTGTTTGTTTATTAATTCATTCGTTCCTTTATTAATTCATTCATACATTTATTCATCCATTAATTTATTCTATTCATTTATGTATTTTGAGACATTTTAACATTTTGCATAGATTGATAATGTGCATACAGTATAATTATATATGCATGTCAAAACATTTATTTATTAGTTTCGTATATGATGATATACTTGCCAATTAAATTTTGTTTTAAGGAACTAGGATACTTTCCGTTTATTTTTGTACTATATATTTCCTGTAAACACTAATTTGTGCCCCAAAGTGTATTCAAGATTCAGTGCTCTCTTCCTGATACCGCATTACCGATATGATAGGTGTATGGGTCTGATACAGATTTTTTTTTTCATAATCTATAAACCTGATGGTATATCCATCCATCACCGTGCGATAATCTATGCAAATCTTGTCATGATTTACAGCTAAGGCACAATGAATATCACTATCTCTACCTTGTCCCCATAGCTAGGTGTGGATACATGTACTTGATAAAAACACTTCATGGATTGTTAATATTATCTTATGAGCTTTACAACTTGAAGTGATGCCATCCTTCATAAAGAGGGTTGCGCAGCATATGAATGTATGGAGTGATTTGACGTCACAGTGCATAATTACCTAATATAACATTTATCCACAAATTTATAGGCATAGGTGTCTTTCAGTAAATTTCGAAATGTTAAGTCTAGGGTACATATTATCATCTTCTCTTGAACTGGATTTTGATTGTGAAATTCCCGGTATCTGACTACATTATACAATTTCTGTAGACTTCTGCGTTGACCTTTAAACAGCAACACTGAACAATTAAGGCAAGAATGCGGAACGCAAATATATATATATATATATATATATATATATATATATATATATATATATATATATATATATATATATGTATGTATGTATGTATGTATGTATGTATGTATGTATGTATGTATGTATTGTATCTGAAGCACAAAAAGGTTCGACAAAAATGGTTTTGTAGAAATTATGCCCAGTAGAACTCGGTGGTCAACTGTAGATAGGTATAACAACACCGCGGCTTATCTGAAATACGACACACCAAGACTGAAAATATTGGTTCTTTAATCTTTTGGTATGTATTGGAGAAATCTGGAGATAATGACATATGTGTGTCAATGTTAGACTCAACCAATCATGTAAATTTGCATTTTAAAAACACAGCATCACATAGTCTTAAACGTAACGAAATTAATGTAACCTTTGTGATTATGTTATTTCTTTATTGGGTGCTGCCTGATGTAGAGATTGTACTGTGTAATATGGCGTATTAAACATGATGGCAAGAATAATGGCCTATACTTATGTAAATAAGGAACATCCTTCTTGTAAAATGCAGAACTTGACCCTTTTTTCAACATCTGAATTATTCTTTTTAAGTTTTGTTTGTTTGTTTTTTTGTTTCTTTTTTTTTTTTTTTTTTTTTTTTTTTTGTTTCTTTGTTTTTTTTTGTTTTTTGTTTTTTTTTTGTTTTATCTTTTTTGTTTTTTGTTTTGTTTTGTTTTGTTTGCTTTTAACAGGAACATGCGCACGAAAAGCCCCCTACCCACCCCTATCCCACTCCTAAGGAATCAATAGGAGGTGCCACCTGAACCGTCGGGTCCTCAGAACAATCACGTGCCAACTAAATCATTTACTGACAGCAGAGCGGGCTGCTAAAATCATCTCTGGCTCCCTAGGTAAGCAGTATTGGGGGAAGGCCCTCGGGTTTGCCTTTTGTGCTGTTAATGTTGACATTTAGTGACCCTTAAGGGTCACGCTCACGTATTGACATATTCTGGCAATGTTGGATTACAAGCTAGTGGTTATTGCTAATGCCTAATTTTCAAGTATCTTATTGTCTCTAGGTCTTGTTATATTTGATCCTCTGTACGCTTAGAAGCCTAAACTGACCCATGAGCTTTTACTTTCATACCCTTGCACTCTGTCACGTTTCATTTCAAAATGAGGACTCTAGATATATGTTAGTGACGAGTTTCATATCAAACAGATAATGATGATGGTTTCCAGAAAGATGAAAGTTTCACGTATCTGAGGCTTAAAGGATTACTGCAGTATGTGCTTGCAAAGTGACCCATCCAGGGGGCGATCGCATTCATGTTGTGTGAATGGCGTCAGAGTGTGAACATTTTCGCAACTTGTTGTCGATGCTACCTACCCAATTGAAATATGTAACTTACAATTCAATTATAATTTTTTTTCCGAACTAGGTACAATCTTAGAAATACCTTTGACACAAAAGTTCATGATCCGCTCTATATTCACAATGACTGCCCTGATGTTGAAGGAGGCTGTATCCAGTATTACCCCCTCTTTGGCCAATTTTTCGGACTTTTCTCTTAGTAACGCTGTATTTGCATCAGAGTGGATGAAGTCATATGTGTCGCCAATTTGGAAAAGTGGATCAGCAGATCTCTGTAAAAAATTATAGACTTATCTCGCTGGCAAGCTGTGTTGGCAACGTTTTCGAACGAGCAGTTATTACATACATGTTTGATTTCTTTAGGGACAACTGTGTTCGATCCAAAAAATAATCTGGATTCATTCCTGGCGAGGGAATCGCCAATCATATCGTCTCTCTATATCATACGTTTTCTAAAGCCCTAGATTCAGATAAAGAATTTCGTGTATTCTTTCGCAATATCAAAAAAGCATTCGACAACAAAAGTATATTATCCAGGTTTGATTCGTAAATTGAAGAGGGCAGGGATCAGTGCTAATTGACTAAAATGAGTGGAAAATTATCTTTTTGATCGGCATCAGCGAGTTGGTATTCAAGGTAAAGTGTCCGCTTGGGGGCGGCCTCAAGGCAGGTGTACCGCAGTGCTCTGTAATAAGCGCACTCTTATTTTTATTTATGTCAACTACATGTATAGCGTAGATATTGGTAAAGCTGTAATACGTCTGTTTCCGGACGATACTACTACATATATTAAAGTGGATGACCCAAAGGAAGGGGCAAACACTCTTAATCAAGAGCTCTCGTCAATGTTAGACTGGGCTATCACTTCTAGCCCCGCAAAAACTAAAACACTACTAGTTAGTTCCAAAAGGAATCCCGCGGATCACTCAAGTTTAAAGTTCCAACAGACGAATATCGAATATGTAGAAGAACACAAACATTTGGGACTCACATTTTCATCTGACCTCTCCCGGTCCTTTGTACTACCATGTTTGGAATATGCCAGCGTGGTCTGGGATGGATGCACGCAGGCGGACAAAGTCCTACTTGGAAACACTTAACTGGAGCAGCCCGGGTGATAGCAGGAGCAATGAGTCGTACAAGCCATAGTAAAATAAATATAGAAACAGGCTGGGAAACCCTTTCATAAAAGTGGCGCAAGGAAAAATTAGTTCTCATGTAAAAAATATTAAACGGACTTGCACCCAATTTTCTCTGTTAAATTGTCCCTCAGTCAACCAGTGGCAGAAATGGATCAAGACAGACTATTACTTCTCTTCCTGCTAAGAAAAACGTGCACTATAACTCTTTCTTCCCGTCTACCATTATAGAATGGAATATTCTTCCGAAAGCAACGCAGCATTTTGAAAATATCGACGACTTTTAAAGCAAATTGAATACAAACAAACCTAAAAGGAACGAATAATTTCAATTTGGGGAAAGGGAGACTAGCATAATCCATGTCTGAATGAGAATGGGTTTCAGCTAGTTGAGCCCAGACTTGTACGAGATGGGTTTCTTTTATTTTTTTATTTTTATTTATTTATTTATTTTTTTTTTTTGGCTTCACCACTATATTCCTGTGGATATTATGCTGAAGATTAGTTCTACTATGTTTCTCCAATGTAGTAAATATGCTACACAAAGGGACCAACTACAAACTGAAATGACTCCCCTCGCAGTGGTCAATCTAAAAACCATATTATTTGGCACAAGCGGCAAGAAACAAAAACAAGAGCGTCCATTACGAAATTTTGCGATGAGGTCACAGTTACATCAAAATGAACTGAACGATCTAAAGATTACTTACTTTAAATCTGCAAAACGCTACGTGAGTGTATATCCCATAGTTTGACTAAGGTGTGGTTGGTTATACTTAGCACCTGTACAAGCCCAATAGTCTTTTTATTTCATTTTGTCCTCTCCTCTTCTCCTGTCTGTACGAAATGTGACGTTCCCACTACCAGTTATCTGGCGGTTCAACACTTCTATGTATGAATCTTCACTGCTTGTGCCAGAGGTCTTCATATGAGCAGTTTGCCTGTTGACCTTTTTGTTTTCTTTTTGTTTTTTTTAAAATCAAAATATGTTTGAACCAAAGTCAAATGTACGGACTGTCATATTTATGCGGGATCACTGTCATCTCTCATCAATACCCAGCATTTCCCTATTGCCATGCTTCACATGACAGTACAGCTTCTTGCAATAAAACATCATTTGCGGCAACGACGAACAATATGCCTGCTTGGATAATGCTGTTTATAAACCTATGTCAGTGTATCTTATCTTCTTGTACGGGACATCAGGTATGATGTATCTATTTCGCCAGGTCATGTGACCTGGCGAAATACTCCTTTTGGTCCAGGATTTCTTTCCTAATTATATTTTCAAGAACTGACCTATTTGTTATGTTCTCCCTATAGGTAATACCAAGTCACTAAAATGTAACGGTTACTGGACGGTCATATTAAAAATACAAAAAACAGCTTTGTCGTTGACATTGTCGTTATCATACCGAACTTCCAACATTTATACAAAGTGCCAGTCCCTTGGTTTACTCGAATCGCTTCTATTGTCGCTTACTTAATATTCTAAAGGTGCATACTTCACATCATCAAGTGTAGTACAGGCTTATACATACATGTCTAGCTAGTTGCTACAGTGAGCATTTATTTACCGTGGATACAATTGCAATGAACGGACAAATAGCAAGTTTCTCCGACTTTGGCCCAATTTGTTGCCCCTGGCAGTAGCGTTAGTAGGTACTAGTAGCCGGATGCCAGCCCAAGTTGACAGGGATAGAGATCTACTCCCTTTATTGTTCAATTCTGCCATAGTACCCAAGTACAAGAAAACTTTTGACAATCGTTCCATGAATAAACTTTTGAACACACTGTCCCGAACTCAAAAGTGGCGACATATAATAGATTTCATTGTTGAATGTTGTCATTCATGGAAATATACCTGACGACATTTACTTTTGCTTCAGCGAATATAATTCTAGTAAGCTATTCCTCTTGGCATTTCTGAAGATTATTCACATGCACACACCATATAACACAAACAAGCTTGCAAATGAGCTACATTGAAACCATATCCCTACCTGGCTAATGAAGTAGGTGTGGCGTATTCAAAGTCCAGCCTGCAATCTAGAATAGAACAAAAGTTGTACAAGCTAAGCATTTATATGCTGCTTAGGGAAAACAATTATACTGAATGTATTACCTGTGCTCACATTTCAGGTAATACGGCTTAATTTGTAAGTGAATATCGTGATGTGCGCCAACATTCAGTGTTTGTTTTTTGAATAAACGGTTTTCACCTTTACACAAATATATACCTAAAGGGTAAAATTAGCAAAAAGGTCTAGATAATCAATTCATGGGGAAATAAAATCTACGTATAGCTTTTTCTAGTTATAACAGATTTTGTAGAATATATTAACTCTGTGTGAACAATTTGCGAGTGAAGTAATATGCTTAGATTTTGTTCTTGAAACAACTTTTTGTGTGAAAGTTGAGCATAAACGTGAAAATAAGCAAGTGTTTGTGCGCTAACGGTCATAGTAAATAGCAAAAAGCCAGTACTGAGAGAAGGGTGAGGTGCCTTGGTCACATTTTATGGCTTATCATAAAAAACGCTTAAGGTCCCTGGTGCGAGATCGTATTATTTATTTCGCAGTGACTTGCAGCTTATGCGCTTATATTATCAATATTGATTATTATTATTGCATTCCTGATTATTGTAGTTTGTACAGATGTTTCCATAATTTGGTCCTTGATTAGACCCTCAGTTTCCCACTTGTTCCACATGTTACATTTTTATGTCATATTTCAAGTGAACTGAGCAAGTCATGATATCGAATTCACGTTATAAAATTTGCAGACCATAATTTCAACTGATGTTTTCTTTGTAACTTTTCTGAAACAAAATATATGAAGTCATCAATAACTGACTAGACAAAATTTGTAAAAGATGAAGTGACACGCATCATGATAGAATAGAATAGAATAGAATAGAATAGAATAGAATAGAATATGTAGTCAGAACAAGTCAATTGTGCAAGAAAAGCTGTTTGTGCTCTCCTGTCTTTGCAAGAGTGAGAGACACTAATGTGCCCTGCTTATCGTATTGAGCAAAGCAGACTGAGTTGTTTAATTCAGCTATAAGAATGAAAACATGTCTGGCATCATGACAAAGGATGTTCTAAATATGCTCAATAATATCAAATATGGAGCACAAGCTGGACAGTTGATGGACATGTGATTGTGCCACCCTTTGGGAAACTGCTGTGCGATTCAATTTCGAGAGAAAAAAAGCAAGCGTGGATCAAAAGAAGCAACCTAAACAGCATGATAATGGGATCTCTATACTACAATATTGTATATGAAATTTAAAAAGGAAAGGGACGAGAAACGAAATGGTGTGATCACTTCCCTGAATCAAGAAATTTGGCTACGCACAAGAGTGCGCTGCTTCTGCCTGTTGAATGGAGCCTTCTCTTCAACGCTTGCAAGGTTACATTTACATAAACATTAGTTACATTTACGATGCTTTTATTCGCAAATGACAGAAACGTTGAGGCAGCCAATTGCAGATGGAAAGTATATTGTGTGCATTCCTACTGCTTAGTATCATAAAGGAATACGTCTCAGCCATTGTAAAAAATGAAATAAACTTCTCATCATCTTTTACTAAGTAAGGGGATAATTCTGGGCCTGAAAATTTCCATAAGCGTAATACAAATCTTCATATAACCGCGTAGAAATAATTTTCAAATTCAAACTTTTGCAGTTTCAAAATATAAATGTACTCTTTTATGCTCACTTATAATAAAAACATAAAGCCCACGGGGCAAGTATTCCTTGAAATTGTGGTTTTGAAATAAAAAAAAAAAAAAAAAAAAAGACAAGACGCAGTATGTTTCGTGGTGTCATTTAATTCTCTAAAGACGCTCTGATGGCTTACAGATAAGGAGATACATTTAAAAAAGGCTTATCCTAGGGCAATATTCCTATCGCTCTCCGTCATACCACGGCTAAAGAACAACCATGCATTTATCCAGCAAAATTCAAATGGGCTAAAATATGTCGAAACATTGGGTATCTGATATCGGAGAAAGATAGACTGATGGTTACGTATAGCTGAAGCAAAGACTATCACTATGACAAGATTTTGCGTTCTGCATAAAAAGTATTCAACTGCACGGGGAAGGTGTTTATGTATGTCAGCACATGTATAAACAATTTTACAACAATGTAAATGTCTATAGGTTTTTCACCATATTTCCGTGATAGATACTGATATTGATATGATTTTGGTTCAAAAGCCCTCCGTTGTTAAAACTGTGCCAACAATTATTTTATTTCATTGATGCAGTGAAGCATGGAAATGTAGTGTGAACTACTTCTGCTTCAGGTAAGCAAATGATGTCTGAGATGCCTCCCTGATTGTTAAATTCCATTGAATATATATATATATATATATATATATATATATATATATATGTGTGTGTGTGTGTGTGTGTGTGTGTGTGTGTGTGTGTGATAATTCATAAAACGACATATTTGGATACTTAGCAATAGGATATAGTCTGAATGTATATTTATGTATTCTTTGCCAAAGCCAATCAACACGTTCACCTAACACCAGGTAGCAATACGCTCAAGATCTTGTTGAGTTGCACGGATGTGCATCACATGTCAGCAACATCTTTAGAAATAAGTTTTAATTGGCATAAAAAGAGATCATGGTTTATAAAGATGCAAAGACGTCTGGAATAATGCAAGTTATTTATGTTCTAAAGTTGTATGTACTGAAGGTTGAAGATTAAGCTATGAATCAGCAGTGTTACTTAATCAGCAGTGTTATCCGTCGCCATTCTATCGTATCTTTAAACTACACTCAGAAAATAGAAAGGTCAGTTGAAATGGTTTATATCACTAACAGCTAAACATAACATGTGTTTCATGGTAAACAAATGTAAAAAAAAAATGTTTCAATGCATGACGGGTAGCATTCAATGTTAAGAGAAAGGCTAACAATAATCACTGCTGGTATTTATTTCATTGCAGAGTAAAACGTGTAACACAATTATACTATTCAATTGAAAAAAATGCGTTGAACTGTAACTGTTGCTCTTTGAAAACGTCAAGCAATTATTTGAGTCCACAAAGCTGTATGTATTTTTTTTTAAAATTTTTATAATATATTAAAGTTTCACCTTTAGCATATATAAAATCATGATCGTCGTCGTCGTCGTCATCGTCGTCGTCATCACCATCATCATCATCACCAGATATTTTTTGACGGTTTGATGTCTTTCAATTTATAACCCCCTGCACTCAATGCAAACCAATTTATATCTCCTATTTTGAAATAGTGCTAAAGATTGGAGTTAAAGTATTTCACTATTGCAAATTATGGAACTAATATACTGTAAATATATCAATGTGTCAATTTTAGCTCAGTCTGTTTCGTGCAAGGACTTGAAACGCCACATGTACATGACTTTTTTTAAAGGAAGACCCATATGGATTATATTCTGGATGTAGCCCTATGCTGTCGCAAGAAATATCCTAGAAATTCCTTTGCTTTGCAGGCAACATAATTCTATTTGTACCTTACCTTCGAGCTCATCTAGAGGCACACACGTGCTGGTTTGAAAACCGAGGTGCTCTGCAATGAGTTTTGTTCTCTCTCTTCCAGTCTGCAGATATATGTACTGTGCAACGTTCAATTTCTGAGATAATTTTTTCCAAAAGATGTGCCGTCAGTTGAGTCTTATAAATAACTGGTGGGTGTCAGGCACTTTATACTCATCGTGATCAGATAGGCAAAATTAAACATTTATCGTATGGGTATTTCTAACAGCAGCAAGTATTAGCTATTCCTCTCAAGTCAATAACATAATTAATTTAGGCATATTAAGTTGGTCTTATTTGTTAAAAACAGTGTCATCACTATTTACGGATCACTAATGGGCAGGCAAATATATACATTTTAACCATAGAACCCCCATGTGCCACAGTTCACTCCAATGGAGCATACGTTCCAATCTGTGATGGACCATGGAGGGGAAACAAGGAACCTTTATTGTATAAAGTAGGGCAGGTTGATCACTTGTTATGTTTATCATGCTGTCGCGTCTTTTTTTATATTAGGACCGTCTGGCCGGCTCCACAGTATGCATGATAAGATCCTTTTGAACCCAGGTCACTGGATAAACCTTTTTTTTTTTTTTTTTTTACATATATTGTTTTAAACAGTGGTGTTTCTTTGAGAAATTTATCGCTTGTGCTATTTTGTGATTTTCGACTCTTTCCCAAAGCACACACTAGTTTTTCTTAAAACATCGTAGAATATAGATTGCTTCATTGTAACCGCATTAATTTCAGACATCATTAACCTTTTTCCTGTTTGAATGATTTTTCTGTCTGCTTTTTTGGTTTCCATGTTCTTCACTTTTTATTTTTCCATTTTGTTTTATTATTTTTTTTTATTACTATCATTTTTTTTGGGGGGGGGGAGGGTGGGGGGGGGGATGGAAGTAGGAAATCAGTATTAAGTGTACACGTTGTCATTCTTACTCCATGGTTATAAATAAATATAAATATAAATAAATAAACAAACAAACAAACAAAACAAGCAAACAAACAAACAGACAACTAAATAAATAAAAAAGAAACGAAGGAACCAATGAAGACTATACAGCCTTTTTGCTTATGGTGAACATCGCATAAGATATGTTATATATTTTCGTACAAACACAGCTGTCGATATCATTTCACATTTAGAGATATGCTATCACTTTATGGCCACGTTACATGTACGCCCTGGCCATTTTTCTTTGCCTCGTGTAAAGAACACACACAGATTGTGCTTATCAGTCGCTACCTCTCTATTTGGTCAAAATGGTGCGTACCAGACTGGTGAGGTTGAGTTTAAAGGGGTTTTGCCTTTTGATAAAGTCAAACGAAATGCAACTGCGACATGTTTTTCTTTCATTTTTTTTTCTGAAAACAAACACACAATAATTTTGAGGCTGTTTTGTGAAATTTGGTGTGTATTTTAGAAAATAAAATCGCTGTTTATAAGATAATAATAATTATAATAATAATAATAATAATAATAATAATAATAATAACAATAATAACAATAATAATGATGATAATGATAATAATGATGATGATGATGATAATAATAATGATAATAATAATGATAGTGATAATAATAATAATAATAATAATAATAATAATAATAATAATAATAATAATAATAATAATAATAATAATAATCTCCAGTTCCGATATAGATTTTACAATGCAAACTATGGCAGCTGTGATACGTTGGATACTATGATATATTATATGACGTGCAGGAAGAGTGATGACACTTGCGACCGAGATTAGCCCATTCGTTAATGTTATATTCTAATGTTAACATCAATGGGGTAGTGCCACATGGTTTGCTTTGGTCTTGTCAATTTTAACATTGAGTGACCATGATGGGTCAAGCTGACTAATATTTTGGTAATGTTGAATTGCAAGCTAGAGGTTGCTGCTAATACCTAATGCCCAAGTATCATGTTGAGTTTCTTAAGGTCTTGTTATTTTTGATCCTGTGTGACCTTCGATCACCCAAAAAAACCTATGAGCCTATACATTCGTAATAGTGGATTCTGTCACTTTTCATTAAAAAAAAAAAATAAGGACTCCAGATGGATGTTGGTGAAAAGTTTCATATAGCCGGCAATGATGATAGTTTGAAGAAACACGAACTCTGCACAAACCTGAGGGTCACAGAACAACTACCGCGCGTGCACGCCAGGTGACCTGTGCAGAGGGTAATTACATTCATGTTTTGTGAATGACGCCAGAGTGTGAACATTTTTGTGTGCAACATGTTTTATACTGACTTCATCTTCCGCAAACTCTAGTTCTGCGTTGTGTACTTGGGGATTCTAACAATTATAAATAATGCAAACCCTGATCGGAGTATCTGAAAACATACGACAAGCGTATGGCAGGAATAGCGTTTCCTTGTCGGAGTTCCTTCTCCTCAACCAATGTCGCTTTTTACAGATACACACCAGTATAGTTGCGTGTAAGTCTCACGATTATAGAAAATAAAAAACAAACAAACAAACAAACAAACAAACAAACAAACAAAAACACAAACAAACCAAAAAAAAAAACCAACAAATAAATAAATAAATAAATAAATAAATAAATAAATAAATAAATAAATAAGTAAGTAAGTAAGTAAGTAAGTAAGTGAGTGAGTGAATGAATGAATAAATAAATAAATAAATAAATAAATAAATAAATAAATAAATAAATAAATAAATAAATAAATAAATAAATCGAAGCACTTCGGGTGATATGGACATTCCTGTTCGATTAGATGGTGTGGTAATATTAAGTTTGGGGCGGGAGAGAGCTCCCATACATTGATGTCTTGTGCTGTACAGGACTGGCAAATGAGATCTTTCATGTTTTTCCTAATTGTTTGCATCTTGTGTTTTCAAAACATAAAGGAGCGAGTTCGTCTTTGAATCTGCATGCTGTATTTTTTACTGATAAAGTAAATAAAGTCATATAATGTTCTCTTAAAATGCTTCGAGTAACTTGGGAGATTTGCCGTTTCTTGGTTTCCCGATGGAGGAGGGTAAGCTAGTAAACGATATTTTTAGATACTACAAAACGCTCACTCAAAGATGATGAGTATCCACTTCGATGGCAAATTGTGCATTTCAATTATTCTGGATGCTTCTTTTGAACAACTCAGTGACCAAATAGAAAATGGGCAATTACAGCATATGTTCACGAAAAAATAATTCACAACAATAAAACCTGCTGAAAATGTTTCAAGTACTTCCGCTAAATTTTCGGGTTATTAACACTATCGAGCAGGATCTATAACAAAATGAAGAAATTGCATTGCGAAACGCCAACGTTGTGATCCAGAACACATTCCTTTCATCTGTCATTAAGGTTGGATGTGACCAATGAAGTTTTGGTTTTGGGACACAGCAATAGTCACGTAGTTAAGGACGTTTCAGAGAAAATGTTTAATACCTCAGCTCATTTGCATCTACGGTGACCATATAGGCCTTTAGGTATGCTGTATTTGGTATTTTTATTTTTTGATAATCTGCTCAGACTAACATTACCTTGGCCTACTTTCAGGAAGTGCCAATGCAACTACTAACGCTTTGCCTAACCTTATTTGAGATTACCTTGAGTGAGACTGGATATAAGTTTACATCAGAGGCTCACTATGATAAGAGTGCAAGAATGAGAAATAAGTCATGTATGTGCTAAAAAAAATTGCATCACTAAAGCTATCATGAAGCATGATAAAGACATCGTGCCATTTTGAAAGCTGGCATGTGATATGTGTTCCGAGATTGACAATATATATTAAAATGATATATTACACTCAGCTACAACCCATTTGTTTTAACTGCTTCGAAAAATGTAGGCTTTGAAGCGGATGTTAGCTCGGTATTTTTTTTTTTTTCACATAAGAGAGATATATAAACAGCCCACCTTGGCTGATCTAAATATTCTCAACAACGGAGAAATTTCACCTAGTCCCAGTGATATCCAGAGGCAAATAATTGTGTAGATCCTATTTGCCGACCTGGCCCAGATGCTCCCAATCACACTAGTTTTAAAAATATAGAGAGGAAGTGCAAAGAAAAGAAATAAAAATATCTAAGTTTAAATGGGCCACCACGTGTGTTGTTAATAGAGTTTAAGATCTTTTGGTATCCTCTTGAAACATCCCGGGAATAGCTAATCAAATCTATTTCCGACCAAGCTAAATGACGCACTTGGTACCTGGCTGTACCGAATTTTCGAAAATTATGTAATAAATAAGAAGAAGTCATATTTGCATGCTGAGCGACAGGATAGAGTGTGAACGTATATTTATTTACTCTTTACAAAAGTTACACAGCACGTTCACTTAAAACTCTTTAGCAATGCACCTTGTCATGATCATATTAAGTTGCATCGACTGGCATGACACATAAGCAACGTCTCCAAAAATCAGTTTCAATTTGCATAAAGAGTGAACGTGGTTTATTCAGATGCAAAGACTTGTGGATTGATGCAGGTAATTTTGGTTCTAACTTATATGTACTGAAGGCTGAAATGAATATAAAATGATGAGTCAGCGATGTTAGAATTCACCCTTGTATCGTATCTTTAAAATACAAATAGGAAAAAGAAAGCTTAATTAAAAAATGGTTAATTTACCAGCACTTAGACAAAATACGCGGTCCGTTAAAAAGAAATATAAAAACAACAGGACTGTGACAGTCCTTTGCTCAGCTTACATGTACACATAACCTTGCAATTTTATAAGATTTGCCTCCAAAAAGAACAAAGAAATTCCCTATGCAATTCTGAAGCAATTGGCCTAGTGGTTTCTGACAAGAAGATTTTTAAAGATTTCCCCCAAAAATGAATAAAACAAATCATAAAAAATCTAAAAATCATTGGAACGTGTCCATGTGAACAATCTGCTAGAGACCCACCCAACGTACATCGCCACAAAGGTTAGAGTCAATCTGACTAACGGCTTCAGATAAAAGTCAGAATGGTGAATTAGCACTAGACTGCCCATTTACGTACATAGTAATCTATAGGAAAAGTGCATTTACCGATAACCACCCGAAGTGAACAACAAAAACATAAAAAAATAAAAAAAATAAAAAAAAAAAGGTCAATAATCAGGAATTCACAGCATTGGCTCCTAGTAAATCCTTTAGTTCACCCTTCAACACAAAACATATCCACCAAGTTTCAGCTTAATCTGAGTGACGGTTTTGGAGAAGAAGTCGGAAAAAGCAACAACACACAATACCTTATAAAACAAGAGGACTGTGACAGTCCTATGCAGGTTAGAGTCAATCTGACTAACGGCTTCAGATAAAAGTCAGAATGGTGAATTAGCACTAGACTGCCCATTTACGTACATAGTAATCTATAGGAAAAGTGCATTTACCGATAACCACCCGAAGTGAACAATAAAAACATAAAAAAATAAAAAAAAAAAAAAAAAAGGTCAATAATCAGGAATTCACAGCATTGGCTCCTAGTAAATCCTTTAGTTCACCCTTCAACACAAAACATATCCACCAAGTTTCAGCTTAATCTGAGTGACGGTTTTGAAGAAGAAGTCGGAAAAAGCAACAACACACAATACCATATAAAACAAGAGGACTGTGACAGTCCTGTGCTCAGCTGACATGCACATATACCCTTGCGATCTTTTAAAGATTTTCCCCCAAAAAGAACAAAGAAATTCATAAAAAGTCCAAAAACCAATGGGGCGTGACCAGTTGAACAAATCTGGTAGAGACCCACCCAATGAACATTTCCACAACGTTTGAAGTTAATCTGGATGACAGTTTCGGAGCAGAAGTCAAAAATGTGAATTAGCATCAGAATCTCCATTGACTTACATAGCCATCAATAGGAAAGGTGCATTGACCAACAAGTACCCGAATTGTAAAAAAAATTCTTAAAAATCAGGAAGCCACAGCATGACCACCTGGTGAACAACTTTTTTGAATATTCTACAAGGACCATATCTACCAAGTTTCAGCTTCATCTGAGTGAAAGTTCTGGAGAAAAAGTCGAAACTAGCGATAGAACACAAAAATCATAAAAAATAGGGAAAAAATGCAGCGCCACCTGGTGAACAAATCAGAACTAAGACTCACCGGGAGTGTTTCTGTGTGACATCAAAGCAATTGGGTGAGCGTTATCATTGAAGAAGACATTTTAAGACTTGCCTCCCCCCCCCCCAAAAAAAAACCACAAAAAAAAAAAATCATTAAAAAAATCCAAAAATCAATAGAGCGTGACCAATTGAATAAACTTGGTAGAGACCTACCCAAGGTACATTGTTACAAAGTTTGATGTCAATCTGGCTGATGGTTTCTTCGAAGAAGTCAAAAATGTGAATTAGCATTAGAACGCCCATTGACTTACATTGTAATCAATAGGAAAGGTGCATTTACCAAAGAGTACCCGAATTGAAAACAAAAAAATCGTTAAAAATCAGCAATTCACAGCATTACCACTTAGGGAACACTTTTGTTTGACCCTTCAACAAGGCATATATCCACTAAGTTTCAGCTTAATCTGAGTGACGGTTCTGGAGAAGAAGTCGAAAAAAGCAGTAGCACACTAAAAATTATAAAAAAATGTAAAGAAAAATCGCCTCACCACCTGGGGAAAAATTTCAGAACTAAGACTCCCAAGAAGTTTTCCTGTGTGATATCAAAGCAATTGGATAAGCGGTTTCAAAGAAAAAAGTTTTTTGAAGATTTGGCCCAAAAAAGAACAAAAAATCATAAAAAATCCCAAAATCAATGGAGCGTGACCAATAGAATAAACTTGGTAGAGACACGCCTGAGGTGCATCCCCATCAAGTTTCAAGTGAATCTGACTGATTGTTTTGGAGAAAAAGTCGAAAACAACATGAATTACCACAGCAGTCCACATTCACTTACATAGTAATAAATAGGAATGTATGCATAGGCCGATAAGTACCCCAATTGAAAACATCGTTAAAAATCAGGGATCCACAGCAACGCCACCTAGGGAACAAACTTGTTCGACCCTTCTACCAGGAACATTTACACCAGATTTCAGCATAATCTGAGTGATGCTTTTGGAGAAGAAGTCGAAAATGGCGAAAACACACGAAAAATCATAAGAAACTAGAACAAAAATTGCAGCGCCACCTGTTGAACAATTTAAGATCTAGAGGTCCCCAGAAGTGTCCCTGTGCAATTCTGAAGCAATTGGCTTAGTGGTTTCGGACAAGAATAATTTTAAAGACTTCCCCCAAAAATGAACAAAACAAATCATAAAAAATCCAAAAATCAATGAAACGTGACCAATTGAACAAACTTGGAAGAGACCCAGCATTAGAACGCCCATTGACCTACATAGTAATCAATAGGAAAGGTGAATTGACCAAAAGTACCCGAATTGAAAAAATCGTTAAAAATCAGCAATCCACAGCATTACCAGCTAGTGAACAACTTTGTTTGATCCTTCTACAAGGAACATACCTTCCAAGTTTCAGCTCCATTTGAGTGACGGTTCTGGAGAAGAAGTCGAAAATAGTAGTAGCATTCAAAAAAAGATGAAAAATTAGAAAAAAATTGCAGTGCCACCTGGTGAACAAATTCAGAACTAAAACTCCTTAGGAGTGATTCTGTGTGATATCTACGCAATTGAGTGAGCGGTTTCAGAGAAGAAGATTTTTTAAGACTTGCCCCCAAATAAGAATAAAAAAATCGTAAAAAATACCAAAAATCACTAAACCATGACCATTTGAACAAACTTACTAGAGACACACCCAGTGTATCTCCCCACCAAGTTCAAGTGAATCTGACTGATGGTTTTGGAGAAGAAGTCGAAAACATGAATTTCCACAGCAGTCCACATTCACTTACATGGTAATCAATGGGAATGTCTGCATAGGCCGATAAGTACCAGATTTGAAATAAATCATGAAATATCAGGGATCCACATCAACGCATCTAGGAAACAAACTTGTTAGACCCTTCTACCAGGGATATTTACACCAAGTTTCAGTGTAATCTGGGGATGCTTTTGGAGGAGAAGTAGAAAATGGCGAAAACACACAAAAATTCATAAAAAAAAAATAGAAAACAATCGCAGCGCCACTTGTTTAGCAAATTTAAGGTCTAAGGGTTCCTAGAAGTGTCCATATGCAATTTTGAGGCAATTGGCTTAGTGGTTTTGGAGAAAAGATTTTTTTAAGATTTTCCCCAAAAATGAACCAAAAAAAAAAAAAAAAAAAAAATGAAAAATCCAAAAATCATTATACCGTAACCATTTGAGCAAACTTGTTAGAGACCCACCCAAATCACATACCGACCAAGTTTGAAGTGGATCTGGCTTGTGGTTTTGAAGTCGAAAATGTGAATTGTGGACGACGGACGACGGATGCCTAACCAGCACATAACCTTAGCTGACTGCCAAGTCAGTTGAGCTATAAAAAATGAATAAATAAAACAAAATATGTTTGTAAAACATAGATGCCCCCCGCCCTCATTACCCTTGCCCTCGCTACCCTATGGATAGTGGTAGATGGGGCACTCTTGACCTTACAAAATTAGTGAAGGTTGATCAAACATCAATGTCACATATCTTTAAACTTCAACCTAGCCCTTAAAAAACGACTAAGAAAATGGACAATACAAAAGTTATAGCTGATAAATAGCTGGAAATATTAGTCATCATTTAGAAACCATATTCATCAAAGTGGCTTTATGACCTTGGAAATTAGGGCAAGGTAACTCATTTTCACTTGACCTTCTTCGGTTATTGTGCAAAAACCACAGGAAGTCTACTGTCTGTGTGTGACCTTCAAAACTGGATCAAGATCACTCATCTACAAACTCAAACTAGCCCTTATAAGCAACCATAAAGCTGTGCAATATACGAGTTCTACCTCTAAAATAAAAGTTATCATGCAGAAACAATATTCAACCAAATGACCCTGTGACCTTTGAAATTAGGTCAAGGTCACCCATCTTCAAAATTGACCTAGCCCTGAATACGGATAATAATCCAGTGCAGTAAAAAATCCTAGTTTAAAAACCTCTTAAGTTATCATGTGGGAACTAAATTTTACACAGGTACCAACGTGACCTTGAAAATAAAATCAAGGTCACCAAACTTTAAACTTCTTCTAGCCCTTAGCACGAACTACAGACCTGTAAGGTATCCCAGTCCTAACTTAAAAACTTTTTGAGTTATTGTGCAGCAATCACGGTGATTCTACAATCTGTCTGTGACCCTGAAAACTGGGTCAAGGTCATCCATCTTCAAACTCAACCTAGCCCTTACCCTTACAGAGAACCATAAAGCTGTGCAATATAAAAGATCTAGCTCTGTATAAGTTATCATGCAGAAAGCATGAAACCATATTCAGTAAAGTGGCTCTGTGACCTTTCAAAAAAGAGGCAGGTCATCCATCTTCAAACTTCGTCTAGCCCCAAAGATGGACTATTATCATGTGCAATAAAAAAGTCATAGCTTAAAAACCTCTTCAGCTATTGTGCGGAAACCAAAGTTAACTCAGGTACCACTGTGACTTTGGAAATTAGGTCAAGGGCACCTATCTTCAAACTTTGCCTAGCTTTTGACAAGGATGATATTCCTGTACAGTATCAAATTCCTAGCTTGATATATCTTGAGTTATTGTGCAGAAACCACAGGAATTCTACAATATCTCTGTGACCCTGAAAACTGGGTCAAGGTCACTCAACTTCAAACTCACCCTAGCCATTATATAGAACCATAGCGCTGTGCAATACAAAATTTTTGGGCCAAGGTATAAGTTATCATGCAGAAAGCATGGAACCATATTCAGAAAAGTGGCTCTGTGACCTTTGAAATGAAATCAAGGTCATCCATCTTCGAACTTGGCCTAGCCCCAAATATGGACTATAGTCCTGTGCATTAAAAAGTCCTAGCTTAAAAACCTCTTCAGTTATTGTGTGGAAACCAAAGGTACCACTGTGACCTTGGAAATTAAGTCAAGTTCACCCATTTTCAAACTTTGCCTAGCTTTTAACTGGTCCTAACTCAAAAACTTCTTGAGTTATTGTGCGGAAACCACAGTCTACCGACCGACCGACCGACCGACATGTGCAAAGCTATATACCCCACCTTCTTCAAAGGGGGGGGGGGCATAATGAAATAGGAAATATTGCAGCGCAACGTCTTGAACAAATTAAGAACTAGGAGTATCTAGGAGTGTTCCTGTGTGATATCAAAGCAATCAGGTGAGCGGTTTCAGAGAGAATTTTTTTCAGATTTTGCAAAGAAAAAGAACAGGAAAAAATCATGAAAAATCCAAAAAACCAATAGAGCGCAACCATTTGTACAAATCTGCTAGAAATCTAGTCAAAATACATTGCCACCAAGTTTAAAGTCAATCTGACCGCCCATTTTGGAGACGAGTCAAAAATGTGAATTAGCATTAGAATGCCCATTGATTTACATAGTAATCAACAGGAAAAGTACATTTACCGATAAACACCCAAACTGAAAAAAAAAAAAAAAAAAAAAACATTTAAAATGAGGAATTCCGTAGCGTTGCCTCCTAATGAACATATCTGTTTGATCCTCCGACAAGGAACATAATCACCAAGCTTCAGCTTAATCTGAAGGACGGTTATGAAGAAGTCAAAAATAGCAAACACACACAACAAATTATAAAAAGTTACAAAAAGGCAGTGCCATCTGGTGAATAAAATATGGACTAAGAGTCTTTAGGAGTTGTTCTGTGTAATATCAAAGCAATTTGGTGAGCGGTTTCGATAAAAAAGGTTTTTCAAGGTTTGCTCTAATAAAGACCCCCCCCAAAAAAAAAAAAAAAAAATCATAAAAAATTCCGAAAATATCACTGGAGGGTGAACATTTGAACAAACTTGGTAGAGACCTACCCCAGGTACATTGCCATTCTGCTTGAAGTGCATTTAACCTACGGTTTCGGAGAAGTCGAAAATGTAATTGTGGACGGACGACAGGCCATCCTGAAAGCTCAGCTGACTAACAGGCAGCTGGGCTAAAAATGTTTCCATTCATGTAACAAAATGGCCAGTATTAATGTTAAAAGAAAGACAAAAATGATCACTGCTAACAGTTTCAACTTATTAAATAAATTAAGTACAGCGTGGCATTGATTGTTGCTAATATATCATGAAGGGGGCGGTGAGATCGAAGTCAGATCTGATCTGACAGAGTATCGCCGTCCCCTACTTAATATCTATTATAATATGATTTTATGCTGAAAATAGCCCAGATTGCTATCCTACAGATTTACCAATTTGGAATCGCTGTCATGATTAAAAATAATAAATAATCTTACTTAAGAAATAATGGATTGAATGGGGAATAAAAAGGAATAAAAATATTTAATGTCATGATCAAAAATAATAACAATCTTATTTCAAGAAATAGAAGATCAAATGGTAAATAACAGGAAATAAAAATGGTCAGTGAAAAACATTGTAAACAACTTGTACTACATGTATCCAGTTTACAGAACATCTCTCCTTCACAGTAAGAGGGCAAGCTTTCCAAACGTGATACAAATCATAAGACAAGTTCATGTCTCAGGCAGACGTGTAATTTTTTTTTTTGCAAACACATACAACAGTCACATTAACTTACTTTCATTTGCACATCTGAAAAGTCAGAGTTCGGTATATTTCATATGCACATCTAAAAAGTCAGAGTTCGGCACTTTAAATATTTTCTTCTTTATTTCCTATTAAAGAAACTGGATGCAGGTGGTCACATGACCCAGTATGGCTGGTATGAATATTTGAAGGGGCTGGCTGTCCTTCAGCCAGCCTGGGGTTGTAATGCGCAGAAAAGATTGTATTGTAAGGCTCATCAATACAAGCTTTTATTATGTTACAACCTCATATTTGCTCTTCTGATTGGCTTTTTTTTTTTTGTTTTTTTTTTTTTGTTTTTGTTTTTTGTTTTTTTTTTTTTTTTTTTTTTTTTTTTTGTTTTTGTTTTTGTTATTCCTCCCCTTGGTATTCATTTTTCATTTCCTAAATTATTGACACTTTTTATATTCTGTTTTTGGCATTTTAAGATGACAACTGATCTCACTCATAAGTTGTATTGCATTTATTTATAATCAAACCATAAACTTGTATTTTATGGTCTCTTTGAAACTCATTATCAATGTTACGGCCTTTTCCAAAATCTACGCCAAGTGACTGCTTAAGTGATAACAAAACTTGACCTTCAGCCATAACAGCGCTTTGGAACATGGAATACGTCATGGGCCCGCCAGACGAACGATGTCCAGTAAATGTGATTGCCTGACCGAGGTCCCGTGACAAGTCATCATACTGCAATTGAATGGACATGATAATGGCAAGTAGGGAAAATTCACGTTCGCTGGTCATTTTTTGAAATAAATTGTTCGTCTTCTATTTGGATTATTGCTATGGGACAAATATGTCTTAAGTTCAAGGCCCGTGGAACAATTATGACAGTACGTAACAAAATTCATTTTGGGTGTGGAGCTGGAGGAATTGGATGCCATGGCATACATGGGTAGGCCTACTTATACTCACAGACACAGTGTCTTTACACTGGTTCAGTGGTTGCGGTCATATGCAGGATTATGTGCCAAGTGTGTCTGTGAAAGCACTTGAGTCGACTTGTCATTACATTTTTGAGGATTATTAGGATAATAACTGTGGAGTAATAGCATCATGAGGTTTGTAATTTGTGTCTTCTTGTCCAGAACAAGTTTATAGTAGTCATTACCCTATTCCGCAGTCCGAACTCTTTACTCTCCATACCAAACCTGTCCCTGTCTAACCTATATACATATGGAGGAGTACTTTTGTCCATATTGCACACGCTCCTCTGTAAAATTTTGACATTAGCAAAAAATAAATTCAAGGGTCTTCTGCGGGTAACTCCTCAGTACATGTTTTGTAGTGTGTAACTTGACTGCATTTAAATGTCGCACCATTAGCGGCAGGTGCAGAGTATATATGTACTCGAACAACCGCGCCAGCTATTATCAACCATGGTAACTATCATAGGATTGCGAAACCGAAAGTAAACATTGCATTGTTGTGAAAGATTATTTCGTGAACATATCCTGTAATTGTTTCATTGTTTGTGCTAAAACAACCATACACCTCTACTTTATCAATGGTGGCGAAATAGGAACCCCGAGCTCATATAGGCCGGTAATGCAGCTGTGATAAGTATCATTGCATGGCTAACAAAGTATTATATCATGGCTGCCTCGTCATCACACCGTTCACTATATTACAATTCGGAGTAAACTATGTCAGACAGTTATTTAAATTAATTGAGAAATTTCGTTGCAGAGCCGGAACTGTAACTAGTATTCTTACTAAAAGTCATGCAATTAAATGACTCCACAAAGCTGTATGAGTTTTGTGAAAATATGTAAAATAATTTTAGGTTATCTTTAGCTCGTCATCATCATCATCATCATCATCATCATCATCATCATCATCATCATCATCATCATCATCATCATCATCATCATCATCATCATCACCGCCATCATCATCATTGTCGTCGTCGTCGTCGTCCTCATCATCACCACCAGTACCACGACTACCACCACTCTCATCGTCACCATCGTCATCATGCAAAACAAATATACAAAATCTACCACTATGGATATGTATATATTGTGCCCTCCGACATGCCAATAATTCTGTCACTGTCAAATTCAAATTACCCTGCATTTAACCTGTACGTCATGGCATTGCAAATTCACATTCATCTCTACACAGAATAATGTTAGGAGCAGCTAGTTGTACTCCAGTGGGTGTGACTTCTTCTCCCCAGGAACATATACTTTCCCTTATAACAAGGCACATTCCGTGACTTGAACTGTTATGTTTCCACTCTATCCAATCGTAATGATGCTCAGTTACTCCAACAAGAAGCTGTTCAGAATAACACCTCTTTTGATACTTATAGCTTTGCTGAAACCAGCAGAGTTACAAGGCTGAACATACATTATTCCATACATATATACATACATACATACATACATACATACATACATACATATATTATGGAGAGAGAGAGAGAGAGAGAGAGAGAGAGAGAGAGAGAGAGAGAGAGATGTATGTGTGTGTGTGTGTGTGTGTGTGTGTGTGCACTCCTGACAGTTATATTAATTCCGTGGTTGCAATAGGACTGACAACATTCACCCTTCTACATTTAATATGTCTCAACCTACATCTGCTACTCGTTGTAGTATATCATTACCACATTTTTCACAGAAAGAAGCAGTTTTATCTCATATCTGTGTTTTTGATTTTTCATTCGGTCCAGATGTAACCAACCGAACACGTGGAACCAATTTTATTTAAAGGATGAGCTGAAATCATTCATAGAATATTTGTGATTGATCGAAACTCAATAACACCTTTATATATTCATGTTTCTGCACCAGAACACACACACACACACACACACACACACACACACACACACACACACACATATACTTGTATTATTATACAATCAAATATTGCGTTCTTTATATCAATCAACGGAACGCAGCACTTACCGTTATACTGGCGATTTGCAATTACTGATTTTCACACACACACACACACACACACACACACACACACACACACACACACACACACACACACACACACGCATATATATGTCCGACCTTGTTTAGTCCGTTTATGTGACAAAGTACATATTATCACCAAGATATTTCTCTTTGACGCCACAAAGAGTTAACTTATTTAAACCAGCAAATTTCTCTCTCCTTTGTCTCCATCCAAATGTCGCCATTGAGTGACATATAAATAAGTGTTAGTAATTAATATAATTCAGCTAGCGCACACACGTTACATTTTGTAGTACTGCACACCTGCCGTTAGCGGAACCGTCTGATCGACACGAGTTGCAAGCACAATGGTTGTGGATTGCAAAAGTGAAAGAACACTTTCTTCATGTTACATATGGGGCAAATCAATTACTAGCTTTAAGAATATGGTGACTCTTGATTCGGCGGAACCGATTGTACTTTCAGTACATATGTATTGTATTTGTGTGTTTTTGTGCAGACTCATTTCCCAGTTGTGTTTGCCCTATTCCGCTGACTTTGTAGAATTTTACGATGTGAAACGAAACTGCATTTCGTACACCACCTCCAAAACCGCTGCCTAGATTGTTAAAGTAACATTTTGGCTTCTGTGTTGGTGATGGTGGATCCTAGGCCAAGATTCATGACTAGTCTTTAGTTCGAAAGTGAGCTTTAATTTTTTTGTAGTTAATCTTTACCTTGGGTGATCTTGAAAGGTCAAACTGAGGGTGAAGCTCATACATTGGCTATTACACTTCATGCCTGGGTCTAACTCTCTTTATATTCTATTCTAACAAGCCAGCCATAGAAACACATGCGAATCACCACAACCAGTGTTGCTTTCTCAAGAAGACATATCAGGTTACTACACCTGTACAGAAACAGGACAACAAGTTGAACATAAATTTGCCGCCCACCACTGCAGATCAAAATCGTTATAATACATGTAACTGCAAGCATACTTGGACTTATAAGTATTTTAACAAGGAACATTAATCTAGCACTCCCAATCGCATTGGACAATGTAAGCGTGAAGAGAAAGAAAATTCATATTCTTCAGTACTTATTTCACGCTAAAAGCGTATAGACAGTTTCTGGAAACAATATTTGAATACGAATAGGTACAAACACAGACTGACAAAAATAACGGATAGATAGTTGGCTGTATGAGCAAGATACGTTGTGAATTGGGGAAAAAGCTGAGTTGCTTGCGGAAAAGTAAAACGCAAATGTTCATCCTGAGTTATGTATATATATATATATATTGTGTGTGTGTGTGAATCACACATTTACCTGTCTCACCCGACAAAAAACTGTGTTCTGTGTCTTGATCTAAGATAATAATCTATTTATCTGAGAAAAGTGTCGGTGCTTTTCTTTCCAATCCTTCCAAATTTTGAGGCATGGTATATATGGAAGGGTGCGTGACCAGAGACTTGACACAGGAATGTATGCCTTGGAGCTCTGACGCAGCACATGATAGGCTTTGTACCCCAGCAGTGTGATGCTGGCAAGACATTAATCGTATTTTACAATTAACATAACTTATACAATAAGTATTGCATATAATTCACACTTTCAAACATGACAAAAGATTTTAGCACCCGTTTCTATCTTTATTTTCCTTTGGTAAACTCTGCAACCGTAAAAGGTATTGTAAATAATAATAATTGAAAAAAAAAAAAAAAGTCAGAGCAATATATGCTCTAAAACCTTTTTTTTCCATTTGCCTTTTCCTACTTGCCTTAACATGTAGAAAAAATTAGTGGTCAAACATTAGTATGAGGCATCTGAGATCTATGTTTTTATTTTCACGCGTTCGTAGTTCTAACCAGTCAAGAATCTAATCACAGTAGTAAGTAAAACAAATTGAAATACCCCTCTTGAAATTAATAATGAAAATTTATGATTGCGTGATATATAACAAAACGTTTCTCCCGTACTCAAAGAAATTTTGCCAGCATTTGGTGTGTGTGTGTGTATATATATATATATATATATATATATATATATATATATATATATATATATATATATATATATATATATATATATATATATGTATGTATATATATATATATATATATATATATATATACATACACATCAAATGCTGAATTTATGAATACGGGTCTTGTTTTTCTGAGAAATATTTCATTGGCCATGGGCTGCTTTCTCCGACTCATAGTTATAAAGAGTTAGGTAATGGTTATAATTACCAGATTCATAACTAATAAACGATGTAGGCCTAATTTCTTCTTGTGCTGTAAACTCAGCTGACACACAAGTCAGAAGAACAAAAAATGATAAGCCTGTCAGATCTCGTTATATTTTGGAAGAAGTAATGATTTTATAAGTAATAAAATTCGGGTTTTGAGTGGTTAGGCCTATATATATATTGAAAACACTATTGAGATAAGCAGTACAATATTGTCATGATTGGATAACCCACAGACCAGACCACAGTATTGTCATGACTGGATACACCACAGACCTGACCAATTCCTCTTAAAACAGCCAATACAATGGTATTATGATGATGTAAGACAATGAGCATAGTCCAGCAAACCACAATGTATCATAGTGCAGGATATGACACATAGTGACAGGAAGGTTGTTCTAGCAGGCTTCCATGTATCATAGTGCAGGATATGATACAAGTTACCAGGAATGTGAATTTTGCATGTAAACTTACGTCACAATGGAAGACATGATACATTGTACAGAAGGTCTTGCAGACAATTATGTTTCACTCTTGAATAAGTTGTGATACACTGCCCCAGAAGTAGGTCATGAAGGGCACCTTACATTAATTGAGAATACGATACATATAGGTAGACCAGAAAGACAGGTTATGTAGCCAAACATGCATCACACGGGAAATATGTTACACCATGTAGAAACCCAGCTCATTCAGACCAGTTTGTATTATATTGGCAAATATGACACATTGTTGCAGCACGGTAGGTCATGCAGGCAACTATGAATCATAGTGGTTGTATGATATGTGATATATGAAGACCGAATCACACGTGGATGATGATGATGATGATGATGATGATGATGATGATGATGATGAAGGAGGTCGTAGCGATGATGATGATAATGACGAACACGTTATTAACAATATCATAAAGTACATAAACTGTTTCAAATATATAACACAATACCTTCCGACCCATTCCGCCAGAGTACTTTACTATTCCTTTATTTACTCCAGAATTGCTTATGGTATAGAAATCTATGGCAAAACAACCCA
>CAXHWN010000116.1:304200-336200 GCA_964020975.1 Hermodice carunculata | reverse complement strand
CACCAATCTTCGTAAACTACAGGTTATTCAAAACAAATCATTAAAAATACTATTAAATCAGCATCCTAGGACTTCAACCAATTTTATCCACAGACAAACCAACATCCTTTAGGTTAAACATATACACGATTATGTTGTGGTCAACTTTGTCCACAAACAAATAAATGGAAAACTACCAACACTATATATTAATCACTTTATTCCGAATAACCATGTACACCAACACAATACCAGGAATAACACAAACTTATTTTATCCTCTTATTAGTACATCACATGGTCATAAAATGAATAAATTTACGGGACCATATCTTTGGAATAGAATTCCCGAAACCATAAAAAATATTCATCAACCTGGAAACTTCAAAAAAGAGCTAAAAAACATTATACAAGAGAATATCATGATCAATAAATCCAATTTTTCATTCTACTTTCATACTTACATTGTATATACGTATAATTCACAAGCTTCACTAGATAGTGTGTAAAACCACTAGAAATAGGCTACAAGTATTTTACTTTGATTGAATGGCAATAACATTGTACCAAAGTTACTACCACAATAAGTGCCTATAATGCACTTTAGTATCACTTTTTTTGTTTCTCTCTCTTCTTTTTTTTCTCTCAGCAAACTGTGTATTATAATATGTATTTAAGGTGCCCAGCTCGATGAGTTTATACTCCTCTGGGAGCCGTCAATTGTAATGTATCGTCACAACTACTATGTATACAATGTTGAAAATAAAGTTCAATTCAATTCAATTCAATGATGTACATGTAGTCAGTCAATAGTCATAATTTAATTAATCATCATACATAGTCATTAGTTATAGCAATGTCCAGGATATGAGCCAGGTAACACTCCTCCCTTTGAAAGACATTGTTAAAGGGCACTCCCCTATGACGAGTATACTAGACAAGAATGGTTCCATATAGTGGTCAGTGATTTCAGTATATATTATGTCTACCTGTGTGTATTTACTACAAACTTCAACTACAAATATATCCCGCTTTCATAATGTCGGTATCAACATGATAGAAAAATGACACACGTGAGGACAAAAGTATGCCCTTTTTGCTCATAGCCTCAGGTCATGACACAGTGGTGTAATATCAACATGTCATTCTGTAGGATTTTTTTTCTCATCTAATTACCAATGTGCAAATGAGCAATGGAATGTTAAGATAATGTAACTCAAATAAACTTATTTCTGAAAATGTTGATTGTAGTTTTCCTACAAAAGCAAAAAATAAATACCATTCAGCCAGTAGTTATGTCTGTGTGTCATACTATTTTTCAAGGAATTCCTTATTATGTCTGTGTGCCAACATAGACAACATCGACATATTTTCTTTCTTTCTTTCTTTCTTTCTTTCTTTCTTTCTTTCTTTCTTTCTTTCTTTCTTTCTTTCTTTCTTTCTTTCTTTCTTCCTTTTTTCTTTCTTTCTTTCTTTCTTTCTTTCTTTCTTTCCTTTCTTTCTTTCTTGTCAGGCAAATTGTCCGACATTTCATTTGAAAGGTACTACATGAAGAAACTCTAAACTTAGCACAATTACACTTCTGTAGATGGAGTCTTACCTTTCTATAATGAGACTTCATGCTTTTCAAAATTATGCAAATGAAGGCTAATTAAATTTAAATTCTTCAATATCTTGTATACTATTATACTTGTAGTTCCAAGTGTATAGGAGTTCAATCATACCAAGGTGAAGGTCATCTCAAATGTCAAGGTCATGTCAAGGTCAAAGGTCAATTAAAGCCAAAAATTCATATTTGAGATTAAGGTTCACTTAAGGTAGAGGTCATCTCACGGTCAAAAGTCATATCAAGGTGGAAGGCCACTTTCGATGATGGTTCTTCTTGCCATAACTTAGTCAATTGTGATCCAATTTTTATAATGTTGGGCTCAAAATGTACCTATTGACAAACTGCACATTTTGAATATTAGAGGTGATACCTAAAGGTCAAAGTTAAATGTCATCTGGACTTTTCAAAGTTTCACCCAGCCATACCGCGGCAATTTCCATCCAATTCTAATCATGATGGACAATTGTGGGTATTATAGCCATGTTTAATTTAGCGATTTACACGTGACCAGTGAAGGTCAAAGGTCAAGGTCATTTGGACTTTGGAATATTCATCCAGCCATAAGCTTAATGGAATGTGAAGTACCAAAACACAAAGTTGTGTCATGGAATATTTACAACTTTTGAAAGCACTCAGGCAGATTTGCCTTGAAACAATTTTTTTTTCTAGTTGGCTGTTCTCCTTCTGTGGGTATGCTTTGCTACCTGTAGAATATTGCCGCTAAATGTTTTGTGCATGTGTGAGCAGCCACATATACTTCGGTGACATTATTAAAAGGACTATCACAGTTGTCTCAGGATGTAATGTTTCTTTATTATTTGTCTCCATGAACAACATAGTATAATGAAGGCAAACACTTATGTTTTATATACAGAAACATAGTGTGAATACTAATTGTAACTTAACAAGTTACCTGTGGTAACAAAACAGTCTTGTGTGGTCCAGGTGCCTACTAACTACTCTCGGGTGCCTACTAACTACTCATCGACAGGTCGCAGGCTATTCTCTGTACACTGAGTGTTCATGGTAGGTTTCAAAGTGACCAGAGAAACTGGATAAAAAGTCACTCAACACTTGTGGGACTTCAGCATGGTAGATCTAGTAGCCTCAATCTGAGATAAAATGGTTTAAAGGCATGGTATGATGGACAGTCTGCCTGTTCCATATGTATTCTTGTAATTTTAAACGTTTGTTCACATAGTGGGAAGTTATTATCAAAAGACACCCAAAATACATTTTGTGTCAGAATTTACATCAAAAACAAATAATATTTTACTGAAATATGCAGGTAACTGTCAAATTTTCTGTGTGTGGATTCATGTGTGTTTATGAAGTAGTCATCTGGGATAATGGAAGTTGTGTGTGAGACTGTTCAATGGTGCAAGGCAGGCTGCGAGGCCAGACACCGGTCTGGGTAGTGTGACATGGAAAAATTCCCACGGGGCCTTAGGACTATACAGGCACAAGATAGTTTTGTGTCTGGTGGTAGTACCATTGCAGTTGTTCATTAACCCACCCACTATGTAAATCCTGTCTTCATGCAATACACCCGCAGAGTAGACCCTGCCCTGTGGCAGCAGGGAGGTCACCATTGACCACTGCAAAGTGGACATGTCAAACACTTCTGTGGTCAAGTTGTCTATCCGGTGTACACCATCGAACATTGTCCCACCTGACACCAGCAATTTGCCCTGCCAGCTCACCATGGCATGACTAATACGCGGTTGTAATAATGGTGGCCTGGCCTGCCACTCTGTACCCCTAAGGTTATAAAAACAACACACGGCATGAGACATATGCAGGTGACTCGAACCCTGCAGAGATCCCACCTCCTGATATGTAAATATTACCATCACTGGCCACACAACCACAATGGCACTCCACTGCAGCAGGGAGAGGGGCCATCCCAGTCCATTGATCGTTCTCTATGTTGTATTTCTCACATGCAGACGGGCTTCCTGTTCTTTTGGATATTCCTAGCAATTTAGTAAAATGTACCTCCACAATGTGCTTTGTATCTGCCTGTCAGTATCCATCCCACCAGCAACATACACCAATCCACGGACCACAGCTGTACCTGCAGTATAAATCCTTTTCGGCATGTAATTAACTGACGTGAACTGTGTCCACTGACCTCCACCATCTATCCTGGATATTGCCACCTGACAGGTCACTTCTCTGTCTGTGGTTCCACCCATGGAAAACAACCCTGTCCCACATGTAGAGGGACACCTGCTTCGAGTTTTTTTTTTTTTTTTTACGGTATTTATGCAAGGACCCATCTGTTTCACGACAGTCTCCTTTTCTGGAAAACACCATAAATATAAATTATCAGAACACACAAGTAAATGAAATGTACATTGTAACAGTGACAAAACTGTCCATAGTCACTAACTTACTGTTTGGTTGCAAGTTTCCAGGCACTCCGGGGTGTTGCCTGTCAACAACTTTATCCCTTTGCTTGTTTTGGTTATCTTAGGCACCTTGGTTCTGTATTCCCTGTCTTAACAGACTACTCCAGTTAATGATCTTATACCTTAAAGATCACTTGTTTTCAAGATATTGTATTTTACCTTTTTGCTGCTTATTTATATAACTTGTGAGCGATAGCCTCATTAGAGACACCACAGTTCGGTCATATCTGATGATGGGCTTTAAAAATGAAGATTCTGAACTCCCATAAACAACATATTTCTCTCCCCAAGTTTTTAATTCCAAAGTAGACAAATATTTGTATGTTCTCTGGATTGCTACATGTACTCCACTTAGGTGTTGGTGTGTAATGGAAAATAAACGGATTTTTCATAGTGATTCAGATTTATATTCCCTGTGTCAGTGTACAAGTATGTAAGGGCCTCGCCAGTCCTCATACACGCTGATACACATAAAGTGATATGAAACACCTATCTACTCAGAAACTGCGTGTGATCAACAGGTTTTTCCGGCATTCATTTTTTTGTCTATGTATTTATTTATTTCATTGTTGTTGTTGTTTTTTTTAATTTTTTTTTCAAACAAAATTAAGAAAAAAACATTGGGCAAGGCAGATTATATGAAATTCACACAATGGAATCTAACATTTTAGAAGTAGCATGTGGTGTTATCTATTTTTCCAGTCACCCCAGGAAGGTGAAATGTGTCACAAGAGCTCACAAAGTATTAGATCCTATGCCAAAAACTTTCAAGAAGATCAGCACTGACTGTGATGTTCTATGGTTTGTGGGACACCTGTCTTGAGGTCTGGTGCTGCCACCTGTGGTCAATTCATGTATCATCCAGGATTCCAACATTAAAATGAGGATCTTGAGAAGACAACCATCTTGTCATGTTTATTTGTGCATGCCGTTGCCGTTTTCAAAATACATCACATGGTGTCAGAAACAGTTAAAGTGGAAAAAGACACATTATGGCAGGGACATTGAACCTCAAGCCCCCAGCGGACTTATCCTTTGGGGGTAATGTGGTAAAAAATTTTAGAAGCTGGATGCGGAGCTAGGACTTGTTTTCCCCTGCTTGAGAACTGAACAAGAAGACAAAAAGTGTGCAGCGCGCAACCTTCTTGCACCTGGCAAAAGCCCAGGCTCAGGAAATTTTCGACACAGTTACCATACCAGAAGCTGACCAGAACAAAATAAAGACACTAAGAAAGCTATTTTGGGGCTATTGTGAAAAAAAAAAAAAAAAAAAAAACACACCCACAAAAAACCCTGCTCAATGCATTCATCCTTTTCAAATATTCTTAAGAGCTGGCAAAACTTTAAGTTTTCGTTTGTTTCTTTACTTACTTACTGATTTGATTTATTTTAAATCAAGCATCGTGTTTTCGTTTTTTTTTTTTCTTTGTTACACAAAATAACTGAAAGTGTATCAAACTATTGTTACTGTTACCACATGTAAATACCTTGTAACACTAACAGAACTCAATAGTATCGACAATTCACTGTTTTGATTGCAAGGTTTCAGTCGTTCCATGTTGTGGCATGTCAACTTTCTTTGCTTCCTTGTTTTGGTTATGTGGACGACCCTGACAAATTGCCCCCCAACCCGAGAGACCACTCCAATGACAGACCATCTTAATTAGAAACCCACCTTGATTATACTGTCCTAGGCAGAGTTTTTGTTTAGTTTCATGTATATAACTTACAAACTTACAACAAACTTTCTAACTTGGCACATCGGAATTTAGTCACACACACTGGGTTTGATTTTTTTTTTTTTTTTTTTTTTCGGGTGGTTTGTTGGTTAGTATGGTTGGTGTTTTGCTTTTGTTCGTTTGTTTGTTTGTTTTTTTCTCTTTTGTTTTTTTTTTTTTTTTTTTTTTTTGGTCTGTTTCCTTTTTTTTTTTTGGGGGGGGTGTCAATTTGTGAAATTTTTAGACAATATCTACTGGATTTTGAAATCGTTTTTCTTGAGCTAAAAATGAGCCACATAGTAAAAGAAAACGACCAATGACCTTGTGCCTTGCACAATACAGGGATCATGTGTGTGCTTTTCAAGCCACATGCGGCCAGACATGTCATTGGGTGTCAGTGATTGTGTGATTTGATTATGTAAAATGTAAAGCAAATATGTAACTGACATAAAATGTCTCGCAAGTAAATAAAATGTGTGAAATTGGAAGAGAAAATCCGTCCAATTTGGAGACTTTTAATGCGCAGCACAAATTATCAAACCACAGTTGCTGTAATGGAATACCATGGATAGACAGGCATGAGGTAGAGAAGGCAAATGTCGACCAACTACTAGCACTTTTCCAGACATTTAAAGTCTGACGATCTTAAATTTGTTCTCAGGGCAGCAAAACCATCAAGCTGCCTTTCAGTATTTTCTATACAAGGCCCCAAGAGACGTATCAAGAAAATAGTTTGTTTCCATGTGACACTTATTGCATGGAAATGGAATAAAATAACATGGGAACATTTTTTTTCCATTTTACCCATCATGGGGGTAAATAGCTCACTCAAACAGATATTCTAAAAATCTGTCTATTTTTTCAAAGAAAGTATATTTTCATTTTACCTTTGCACTTTGGTCGTGCACATGTGACAAGATGGCCAGTATAATCACGCAACTTGAAGACCTCAAACACGTGGAAAGAGAGGACTTTCAGTCAAAGTTTCTTGAGTCTATGGGACTTGTTTTTCGGTTCAGTGACCATGACATTAATGAACTTCTGAATGGACAGGATATTGAAATATTGTCTGGATGACATCGACTTCTTTGTGGGTGCGTGCAGGACCGATACGTGACCTACAAGGATCGAAGGACCGTCAACAGGCAGATAAAAAGAACTATCATACCTGACATTATTTACCTTGGGCAAAGCCTAGAGAATACCACCCCCAGTAAGGCTCTGGATAAATTTTTTGGCAAAGACGATGCCGAGAATTGATAGAGTAATGTGAGAGAACGAGCCAGGCCCAGGCTAATCATGATTCTGGAATCACGCCAGATTGGATCAAGGACCTCATGCAGGTAGCTGCTGCCTTGAAGGTCAAGGCTGACCTTTATGAGAAGGAGAACGTAAACTACATGAACTTGTGGGTCCATGCAATACAGCCAATATGGAGCTCCGTAAAGAGCTCAAAATCATGAAAGCTAACCATGCAATGATAACCTCTGTGCTTAATGTGTTGCGGGAGGCCCTCGCTGGGGGAATTAACCCCTCTAGCCCGGATGACGCTGAAACCACTGGACAAGCCAGTACCATGACTAGTCATGTAGATGGCAGTGCAGGTGACAGTTCCGTGATAATTACCACTGTGGTCCCTAATTAAGGGTTGGTTAATGACATTCTTGTTGTCGAAAAGTCGGCAAGTGACACTGGATGTCCCCAGCAAAGTGTGGATCATGCAACGATGCACAATCAAGAGCGGGACAATGATAGCAGTATGGATACAGATTGTAGTGACGATTTTGTTTTCACAAAGGAATTCCTAAAAAGGCGCTATAAGCATCCAAAAAAGAGGAATACACTACAAATTTAGCAGCAGCCTTTTGGTATTGCTGCTAAAACAGCCTCCGCCGCTAATGTGTCAGTCAATACTCACCAGGCTACTGAGTCAAAATTAAAGACAGGTGAGAGCATCCATACAGGTGTGGAACCAATACAGAGTGCATCATCGGTTGTGCCTGTGGACAGGTGATTGCATGTGCACGTTTGGCATATGCGTAAAGAAAATAATAAGAAAGACTTTAAGGCCCACATTAGTGACAACTTTCGGATAACTGACAGCGAAGTTCATATGCTCAGCAGAAAGGACCAACATACTGCTCGTAAACCCAAGAAGTTGTCCGCTTCCACCCTGCCTGTCACAGGGGCTCCTGCAGGGCCCAGACTCCATGGCTCGTATAGCGACATGGTCACCGGACAAGTATGGGGCAAGGGCCTAGCCCCCCCTGGCACTTACAGGGGCAAAAATCAATTGCGACTGCAACCCAAGCAAGGCCGGGCAGGCGGTACCACTCACTATGCTGTTGAGCGCACAAGGGGCCATAGTTAGGGACAAGACTATTCCTATGAAAGAGACCCGAAACACCGTACCAACGTGACTTTAGAGACTACTACTATGCCAAATCGGCCATAGAGCTAAGATGTATATCATTTGACTTTAAGGGATTCAAACAGTCCTCGGACTATATTTTGGAGTTACTGCAAGGAGACTGTGATATGATTTGTTTAACTGATACATGGTTACCTTTTCATGAGTTTGATCATGTACGCATGTTCATTGATAACTCAACTCTGTCAAATAAGTGTTCTGTCTTTTCAAAATCAAGCGTGAAACGCCTAGACCTATAAAGGTAGACCGTTTGGTGGTCTTGCAATCACTTGTAAGAACAGTGAGAAGTTTAGCTGCCATGAAGTAGAGACGCACAATGATAGGGGTCTGGCTGTAAGTATTTGTGACGCGGGAGATGAGCTGGTGCAAACTTTGGTGAATGTTTACATGCCATACCTTGACCAGGGTAAACCAGAACAAACTGAATTACTTTCAGGTCCTTTGATGCATTGCAGTCTTTTATAAATATGCAGGGTACTGGATGTTCACTGAAGTCACTGGGTGACTAATTGCCAACTGCCAAAGAACGATAAATTACATAGACTAGGTATAAAAGTAAAGAATTCAATTGGCATAGTAGTATAATGTATAATTTTCTTGCTGCAAATGAGCTAATTACTGCTGATTTCATGTATAAGGAACAAGTAGAGAACACAAATTTTTGCCACGCAAACAATACATACATGTGGATCAATCATATTTCTTTCTGTTATTTCTACGAGGTATGACATTGATCATGTCAGTAAATGTCAGATTCTACAGCTTGGTGCGGGTAATGTTAGTTATCACCTACCTATTTTGACCATAACACGTCTATCGGCGAAGCTACATCTAGGTAGGTAGGTAGGTAAACCTTATTTATAGAGGGTTAAACCTGGTAAGCTGACGCTTATCTTCCCCAGGGCCCTCTTGCACACGCCACTCAATCAGCCATTCACACGTGTGTGCGGGGACCTGTCGTGAGTGCATTTCTTATAGCGACCACTACTGAGTCAGGAGACTTGCAGCCTCCGTCATCGCCGCTGACATAATCAGGCACAGGTAACCCAAGCATGTCCCACTAAGCCTTTGAACAGTTAAGTGGTCACTGCATCTACTCGGTCATTTACAACGTAAACAAGCACCCATGGGTCGTACATCTTATGCATTGGTTTCAAAGGGTGAATATAACCAAGTTGAGAAATTTGGAAGTGTGTTAACAAATGGTTTGAGTGAGTTGGATACTATTACTGTTGATGATGTCTTAGAGTATGCAGAAAAAAATCATAAAAATCAATGAGTATCCTAAATCTGTGAATGCATGCCTCTACTCGAACGGCCGGGTGTTTACCTGCAAAAGTATTCAAGTCTAAGAAGTATTGGTGTCCCAACCTGTGCCAACTTAGAGATCGTAAGCGTTTTTGGTGGTATATTTTGGACCAGTATGGTCACCCTAGATAAGGTGGTGTAGTGTATGAATGCTACAATGGGGTGAAAAGAGTTTTTCGCCGCGTGTCCCGTCAATGAATCCAAAGTGAAGTGGACGCAAAATTTGACAAATTGAATAATCTGTTCTCTGAATGTAAAATGTCGAGTTTCTGGAATGATATAAAGAAAGTACAACGTAAAAGAGTTACTTCGTCGTTAAGGGCTCAGCAATTTGGAGATCATTACTCAAGCAGTGAATGACAATAATGCTGTATGCACCAAGGGTCATAAGAATATTCATGATGTAGACCAGCAGCAAATAAAAGATGTTGAAGAATATATGAGTAGCTATGGTGATAAAACTTTTATTACAGCTGATGATATTACTGATCTATTTACGAGACTTAACAGAAAGTGTTCCCCTGGCTGCAATGGAATCCATACTGAGCACTTTATATGTGGAAATACTGAGTTTTTGTGCCATAGATTAGCCAATCTGTACACTTTAATAATACATCATGCTGTTGTTCCTAGTGATCTTTGTATTGGGATAATTATACCGATTTTGAGGAAAAGTACATTGAGCCCAAATGATACTTCTAACTTTAGGCGCGTCACATTCAGCTCTGTACATGCTAAAATGATAGAACTTCTACTGTAACCTAATGGGAATGTCTGTGGTGTACAGTTTGGCTTCCGGCCTAACCGGTGACAGAACTTGGTTGTGCACTCTTGACTGAGCTGGCCTGTTATTACAGTAATAGAAAGTCCCCTTTATTTGCCTGTGCGTAAGATGCAGAAGAGTGTTTCGATACGGTTTGGCACGATGGTCTGATGTTTAAGCTTATTAATATGGTGTCCAAAACACACTGACTTCTATTGCATAGATGGTATAGTAATTCATGTGCTGTAGTAAAATTGAATGATTTGTATAGAAACCCATTTAAGCTCTCTATAGGGATAAGACAGGGAAGTGTATTGTCTCCCAAGCTATTCAATATATTTATTAACGACTTATTACCACTTTTGTGTAAACAACACAGTAGGTTCCAGATCGGTAACGAAATTGTTAACTCTTTTGCATACGCTGACGGCATTACCGTGGTGAATTGCACCATTACTGGTCTACAAGAGTTTCTTAATACATGTAAAACATATGCTGACAAGTGGCGATTCAGTTTCAATGTTACCAAATCTAACTATATTATAATAGGCAAACATCATTTGAAATCAGAGCCAAAGTGGTCTCTTGGAAGTCAAGTGTTATAAACGAAAGACACAGTCGATATACTTGGTGCCAGATTCTGTAGTTTTAATTCCTCAAAGAATCACATTGACGCACAGATGAGTGCCTGTCGGAGAAGTTTTTACGGTCTGGCAAATGCAGGCCTTTCATACCCTGGGCTTTCAACAAATGTTAAATCTTACTTATGGAAGACCGTTTGTGTACCAGTTTTAACTTATGGGTGTCATACTGTGAGCATGACAGGATCAGTAATTAAAGACATGCAGTCACTTCAAGGTACTGCAGTCAAGCAGTTTTTAGGATTCAGGATTCAGGATTCACATCTATTTATTAGACATATATATATACATATACATAAGATCAGCAGATACAAATGTCAGATATATGGTATCACGTAATACAAAAGAAAGAAGTGTACAAAATTGATTTTACCAATATTACAGGATATATATACTGAACCCCAATGAAAAGTATCCACATAAAAAAATTAACACATTAATTTTGTAAGTTACTAAGTACTGTGTGTGCATATATGCATGGTTTGGAGCCTACATCAGGGTCATTCAGGACAACTTTTTAACTTTTGCTGTGTTGTTACATAATGCATGTGACTTTTGTGCACCGAATATGGCTTCTGACCACCACTCCTATTGGATGGCTAAAATGACCTGATGTTTTCAGTGGCTTTAAAAAGGGATGTTCAGCCAAGAAAAAAGCCAGTGGTCTCAGGTGTGTTGAGGCGATCATGCCGCGTCTGAGCCAAGGTCAAAGACACCATGCTTTGGGGCTTGCAGAGGGTGGAGTCCCAATCACTCAAATCGCACAAAGAATGGGGTGTACTCGGCGCACCATCCAACGACTAATTGAACGGCAACAAGAAACTGGATCCGTAGATGATCGGCCTAGGCCTGGCCGAGAAAGAGTGACAACACCTGGCCAAGACCGTCACATCCGGCTGATGCACCTGCGAGACCGTTTCAGTACAGCAGCCCAAACAGCCCGTGAGACTCAAGGGATGAATCACCGTCCTGTCAGTAGTTCTACTGTGGAGAGGCGACTGAGGAGCAGTGGCCTAACAGCCAGAAGACCTTACAGGGGTAACCTGCTGACCCAACCCAGAAGAGAAGGACGACTGCAGTGGTGTAGAGCACACTCCAGGTGGACTCGCCAGCAGTGGAATACCGTCCTTTTTACTGACGAGTCCCGTTTTTGTGTCAGCAGAGCAGCTGGCAGACAACGTGTGTGGCGCCGGACTGGGGAGAGATATGCAGATGCCTGTGTCCGTCAGGCAGATCGATGGGGTGGACCCTCTGTCATGGTGTGGGCAGGCATCAGCAACCACTACCGGACACCCCTAGTGGTCATTCAAGGGATCCTCAATGCTAGGCGGTACATTGATGAGGTGCTGGAGCCGCACATGGTCCCATTTATGGAGCAGCATCAAGACCTGGCGATCTTTCAGCAGGACAATGCACGTGCACACTCTGCAAGATTAACAATGAACTTTCTCAATGAGAACAACATCAATGTCATGGAATGGCCAGCGTTCTCACCCGATTTGAGCCCTATTGAACATTTGTGGGATCAGTTAGGCCAAGGTATTCAACGGAGGACACCTAGGCCTACTACCCGAAACCAGCTGATCCAAGCTCTGCAGGAAGAATGGAATAATGTTCCCCAACACAGAATTCAAACCCTGGTCAGCAGTATGCGCCGCAGATGTATAGCATGTGTTGATGCTCGAGGTGGCCACATCCCATATTGAACAGAAAAATTTGTGTGACTTTCAATTAGGGCAGTTAATGACATTTTTTGCCTGTAAGTGACGTTAATGTCGGTAGAGCGTGACATTATTTTTACGCCAGAAAAGTTAATGCTTTGTTAAGTTCTAAGCACGTCTAGGTATGAAATGTTTCAAGTATAAACAATAAAATACTTCAAAATTGGCATGTGGATACTTTTCATTGGGGTTCAGTATATATATATATGCAAATACATAGTCAGGATGACCCAGCTTAGGATGTAAACATCCGCTATCGCTGTGGCCACCTGTGTTAGTATGACTGGTCAGCTACGCCTGATTTCAATTGAAAATATTGACAAGTTTTAACAAGATTGTGATTAGTAGAAAAAATAAATAAATAAAAAATAAATATATAATGATAATAATAATAATAATAATAATAATAATAATAATAATAATAATAATAATAAAGGGAATAAGCAACAGTTATCGTTACCTATAACGATATTAGGTATAGGGACAAGATCCCATCACAGTAATTTATGGCAACCATTGTATATTCCTAAGGTCAAGAATGTTATTGACAAAATATGTATCTCTTTATCACCGCTCTTTCCTTGTAGACTCTCTTTTGAAATATATTCTATTTGAGCAACTTGCCAGGTACACTGTGACCGGGTGCCTGGATAAGGGTAGCATGATTTAAAGAATTGTTCAGCTGGGGCCCTCCCCGATCCGGGTGGCTCTCCTCGGTGGAGAGCGTCGGTTCTGGGAGGACCCCCACTGTAATGCACAGATACGTGTAGTTGACTCCCTCCGATATTTAACTGCTCAGTATAATTTCATTAAACAATGGTCGGAGAAGCATGTACTCGCTGTCCTACTGACACGTGCCTTTTGATCCTGTGGATCTTAGACGGGCCGGTGGGACAGTGGAGGTGGCGCTACTGGGCGATGCTCCACCGGCCTCGACACGTCTATTGTATGGAACCTTGCCGTGATGGCGATTATTCTTGGTTCTGTACATTTCATTTTTATGGAAAAGCATAAATGATTGTACTGATTTCAGGCGCTTTGTCTTGCGAAATGTAAGCATTGTATCCATGGATTGCTGTAGTCTGATCTCTGAGTGTGGCTACCTTTTATGTATTCTTCATTTTTTATGGAGGTTAATAATAATAATAATAATAATAATAATAATAATAATAATAATAATAATAATAATAATAATAATAATAATAATAATAATACCCATTTTAGTATTTGTTTAGTTTAGTTTCGTTTCGATAAAGTATATAGTGTGTACCAATGAAATATATGATGTGTGTGTGTGTGTGTGTGTGTGTGTGTGAGGCGGGGGACTGATTTAGAGAAGAGGAAGCAATTGCTTTGTTACATGTCTATTCGGGGCACATTTGCTAAGGCAGAGGTGTGATATTTGATGTCTCTATCAGAAATTTTAGCTATGGTTGGATATCGCAAGGCAAGCCCCTGTTTCCATGCCGTTGACTTAATGGCATCATTAGTCGCTTGTATTATCTCTACGTTGCAAATGTCAGCAGCTACCAGATAATTTCTCTAAGAATTTTGGTTCCATTCTGTTTACTTATATGTAAAGACATTGGTAGATTATATCATTCCAACTTTACTAAAGGGAAGGATCAATGACTGACCTTTTTCACCTCTGACATGTATATCCTGAATCCCACTGGTTGATGACACTTGTGTGAAGACATCACTTCCGATAATTTTAGGTGCAGCATCATCCATATTAACTTTACTCAGATATTGCAGAGTCCTTCTGAATAACGTCTGTACATCTCCTCCTTCAAAGACATACATGGCATGAAGCGATCAATATATATATATTTATAATATATAATATGTGTGTGTCCATTTTAATTGTAAATGATATTCTTGTTCATTTATTTATTTATTTATTTATTTATTTATTTATTTATTTATTTATTTATTTATTTATTTATTTATTTATTTATTTATTCATTCATTCATTCATTTATTCATTTATTCATTTATTCATTCATTCATTCATTCATTCATTTATTTATTTATTTATTTATTTATTTATGTATCTATCTATCTATTTATTTATTTATTTATTTATTTATTTATTTATTGTTTTATTAATTAATTTATTTATTTATTTATTTATTTTATTCATTCATTCATTTATTTATTTATTTATTTATTTATTTATTTATTTATTTATTGTTTTATTAATTAATTTATTTATTTATTTATTTATTTATTTATTTATCTGTTTATTTGGTCCACCTTGTGAACAACTTTTAGAGAGGTCGAAAATAGCGTAAAAAACACACACACAAAATATCACTGCGCTCCTTGCTGCGCAAATTTACATCAAGAGGTGCCAAGGAGTGTCCCTATGTACTTTTGATACAATAAATTTTGCGGTTATGAAGATGATTTGTTTCAGATTTGGGCAAATAGATGAAAATATAAATCATAGCAAAAATTAAAAAAAGCAGTGGAGCCTGACTGTTTGAGCAAAATTTGTGGAAAAGGAACATTCCCTAAACTGCATAAAAATCTTCATCAATGAAGATTTGTAGCAGGCGTGCAAATATAGTAGCACTAAACAATTACCAATGGGGGTGACTCTTTTTTTCGAACTATTATAAGAAAAATTACCGCACAGATGTTCTGCAATTCTACGGTACACATGCATTGATTGTTTCTTTACTATTACTTGTTCAGCGGAATCCATTTTAAGAATGAAAAGTTGAAGGCTAAGGGTATACACATTTTGATTTCTCATTTTTGATTTTCATTTATGTCTTGTAAAAGGTAAAGCAATATCGGGAAAAAATATCCAAATGTTCAACCATTTGAATTACACACACACACAGACACACACACACACACACACACACACACACACACACACACACAGACACACACACACACACACACACACATATATATATATATATATATATATATATATGTGTGTGTGTGTGTGTGTGTGTGTGTGTGTGTGTGTGTGTGTGTGTGTGTGTAAATCTTTTTGGTAACATAAAAATGAAGAAAGAAAATATTTGACAATCTTACACCAAAAGACAACTTTTAGATGTAATTCATTTCTATTAGATAGTACATTTGTTACATTTTGAACTCCCATATTTCAACACATTAGCGGTATCTTTATCCGTAGTGATTGCTCTCCATAACTTGCTGATCTACACTTAACGTGACTTAAATCTGAATTTATGCAAACTCTAAAAAAAAAAAGGATTTCCCCTCAGCTAAAAAAAAAAAACGGCTCTGCATTTCAAGACATATATTGATGATTTTGCATGCACAAATGTTCAAAATTTCTTAGAAGCTGCAAACAAAATTGACCCTAAAAATGTCTTTTAAAGAACAATAATGTTGATCCTGATCATGATATAATTCTAGATTTATATACTAAGATAAAAGATGATATTTTTGTGACTAAAATTAATCGAAAAATAGATGATTTCAATTTCGAAGTTGTAAACTATCATTTTCTTACAAGTAATACTTCCCTAAAATTAGGTAATTCGTTCATATACTGTGTCGTTCTTATGTGGGTTATCTTCGTGTAATGTTTGGCTGAGACAAGGGGCTGCTACTCGGAGAGACATGTACGGGTACAGGCTCTAGAACATGTTCTGAAAAGTAACCCGCTGAAGACCCTGCTATTTATTTGGGCTAATGCAGCTTTTGTAATTTCTTTTTACAGAAGCACATCCACAATATGGACAATAGTTCTCCCACATTTATATAGGTTAGGCAGTGACAGGTAAAGATTCTGGACGGTAAAATAGAGGTAATGAAAAGCAGAAAGTGCTTCTGGACAAAAAGACACCAGTGCAACCCCTTACTTCTATTTCAAAATATGATTTTGCACAATTTTATGATTCCCTCTCGTGACAAATAAAGGGTATAATTGCCCACAGTTATCAGTAAGTAACCTAAAATGATTATCAAATGCATACATATTTTGCTGCGACCAATTAATAACTCGGTTGAGTAGAACCAATACTACTTAGCAGTTATTCAATTATCCAATTGAAAACATATTCATAAAATTGTTCAACCGCAATACAACCAAGATAAATGCTACATTATTCTGGAGTGTTCTTAATAGGGCAGTCATTTCATATGTGTATATCACAGGAAAGCATTATAGCTCAATGTATTCCTCAATAAATTTACTCAAGTTCTACTTTTCAGTTTTAGTATAACATACATATTCCAAAATATAACAGTAAAATATAATGTAAAAATTAATGTTGGATGACAATAAATCGAAAAAAAAAGGTAGAAAGTCTAGAAATGCCAAAGTTCCTCATATTAGTAAAGGAAGCTGTAGCCTTTGAAAGAAAGACAAAACTCAACATTTGTAATTATGCTCAGTAGGACAGTGGGAAGAATAAAATGTATAATACTTTGTAAACTGTTTCAGGAAGAGCCTCCATTTTTAATAATTATATCATTTTTAGGATATGCAATCAATAAATTACAAGCAAAAGCTACCACTTTTTTTAAAATGAGGGCTACAGAGACTTGGAAATGCATATGTTTTATGTATTCAAAACAAGAATGGATAGAGAGATGTCATTGCGAATCCCAAATATATGCCTGAATAATTCGGCCCCTAATGTATACATGAAAACACTTTGGATGTTTTGAATTGTAATGTGTAGGGTTCCCAAAATTTTAATTTGAACATTTTTAAACTTGTTTCAGATGGAGATTAAATTCGATTTCCATTATTACGTTTGGGATGGAAGTAAATCCAATAAACCTTTAATGCAAGCTGGAACATTCTAATTTCGGCTAATTCCATCAATTGTAAAGCTAAAAGCATTCTATGTTGTGTAACGAATATCATCGACGGCTTCAAAATTTTGACACGAAGGATCAGACAGATTTGCTGCAAAGTAAATGTATTTGTCTTGTTCTTGACCTATTTCTACAACTTTCCCCAGTTTTTTTTAAATACTTCTAAACAAATAGAAACGACAGCATGATCCTAAAGTAACACCCCCCCAACAGAATATAACAACGAAAATCGTCCTTAGAATGCATATATCTATCCAACAAGAGCATTGCGCATGGCAACTACCTAAAATGATCAGTTGGTGTAAATTTGATGAAGGTACAGCAATTATTTGACATAATATTGTGTTTGTTAGGCATTTTATTTTTTGTCATTAAATAAGACGGAATGTGTACTGTGTGGTGGTGGAAAATTGTTCATATATGTGCTTACCCCTCCCCAAATATCCTGAAGGAAGGGAGAGTAGTCAATTTAGTATATTGTCTAAAGATATTTGCTGCAAAAGGTATTTTCAGTTGTTTTGCGCCTTAAATATGATCGGCCACCAATGTATATTAAAAGTTCTAACAAATAACGGAAATGGATAAAATAAGCAAAGAGCTACACAAAAGCCATGATACCGTCATTAAGACGAAGTATGTCTTTTGATACTGATAAACAGTCCCCCTTTTTAAAGTTAATGCTTGATCTGGATTCGAATGCAGAAACAAAAAATGTCTAGGTCAATCGATATGTTTAGTAAAACTCAAAAAGGCAAATCATAGCCATTACTCAATATATTGCTATTTATCTGCAGTAAGCTGCCTTCCTCGGTCTGCATTAAAGCTCGCCACAAGATTGCATAAACCGTTAAATTAAAACACCATAAAAACATGTGAAATATGCAGAGTCATTTTTGCGTGTGTGTGTGTGTGTTTGTTTTCTTTTTGTTTGTTTGTTTATTTGTTTGTTTATTTCTATTTTTCCCTAAAATAAATAGATATTGCATGAAAAATGTCCATCTTGGCCTTACACACAACTCAGTGAGAGACAGTGCTTCAAAGTATTTCGAGATGAATTAATAATTAATATCTCAGGGTAGATTTTTGCATTGGTGCATGCTAGACCTTTGTATTGACCATTAGGCATTGGGTCACCCCATGTTGTTTTTCTCTGTTGGCGCATCAACTTTTAGAAGTCAAGTCTACTTTGCAATTACATTCAAATTTTCAGAGTAGCTGATCAGGGGCAGATGGCTTATTCTGTAACTCGCGCACATAATGGTCTTCAAAGTCTGGCTACCTCCTTTGGCGTGGTGGCAGTTGTCCTCAAAACCATTTTTTGTATCAGAATATAATATTACACTATTGTGGTATTTACATGGCCATTATGATGGAAGCAAACACTATGGTTTTACATGAGATGTAGCTGCCGGTGCCCTTTCACAGAATCTGTATCACTATAGACATGGGCTCTGATCCAATCTTATAATGGAGTAAGTAATAGAGACCATTACGGCATGTAAATGTCATAGTCGAAAATTAGCCCAAATAAAACACGTTGAAATCTTAGCAGATCCATCCACATGAACATAACCAAATCCAGCAGCAAGACTTGAAAATTCATCAGGCAATACATTTTTCATTCCCACTTCTTTGCTGGACCTGATGCGTGGATAAATACTTGAGCCTGGTCTAAAAAAAAAAAAAGAATATGATGTGTCTTTTCTTAGGATCTTGTGCCACGCAACTCTCCTTTAGGCAGGCAGTGGTGATGTGACCAGTGCTTGAGCACAAAACAGGCTATTTTAGACAACAGGTTGTTTCAAATTTAGGGTCTACCGACTTCTTAACTCTCCACACAATTGATGCTCCATACCCTTCTTTTCTCTGACCACTCTCCTGGGTCGTAGTTTTTGTTGTGTTTTTTTCCAACTTAATATCCGGGAGCAATAATATTTTGCTGGTTTAAACTATGAATACATGTATTTATTATTTACCAATTTTAGCTTTGACTTCAGAAGTGGGGTCATTGATCAGGATACCATATTATTGGGATTTGTGATGTACATTATAAATGTAATCCTTTCAACTATTTTTTTTTTTTTTTTTGAAATTGTTATTATCTCCAGGTAGAATCCTAAATTTTATCACACCCTAAAAGTTCTCAGAATCACGTATATATGAATATATATATATATATATATATATATATATATATATATATATATATATATATATATATATATTAAAGCCTGACCGAACATGTATTTTGAAACCGAACCGGGTACTCGGTACTCGGTACACATTACCGATTCGTAACCGGGCACCGTTCGGGTTCGGTATATGAAATTCAAACATGCCATAAATAAACTAAGACATCTTAGAATACTTATTTAAAGCTTTATTTAAATAGGGGTTTGTAGCTGTTACCCTTTTGCGGTGGGGCATTACTATTGTTAATGTAACTCAGGCGATTAATGTAACCCATGGGACGCACTTAATTGCAAAGTAGCGTTTGTTGCATTGTTTAACATGTGTACAAGTACGAAAAGTAACCTCCGTGACCTTCTTATTTAACTTGATTGCCAACATTGACAATGATAACCGAACCCGAACGTTTAGTGACGGTAAAAACCGAACCCGAGCCGGGCTTCAATCTTGAAATGCGGTAAGCTCGTGTTCGGTTGTTCGGGTTCGATCGGGCTCTAATACATATATATATATATATATATATATATATATATATATATATATATATATATATATATATATATATATATATATATATATATTTATATGGGCTTTGCAGTTCTTTGGTGATTATGATTTTAGATTGCAGTCTTTGAATTGTTAAAAACGAAACAGTGTGATATTTATTCCCTCCATTTCTGAAATTATATATTCTTGACTTTTGAAGATGAACTTGGATTTGAATATCAGTTTCTTATGAACTGCACATGTACAGTTACGCTCGCGTTCAAGTTAACAAACACCAAAGGCACCAACGTTTTTCAAACGTTCCCCAAACACTTTCAGTGAAAGTCAAACGTTTTGCAAACGCGTTGCAAACACTTTGCAAACACTTTCCAAACGCTTTACAAACACTTTCCACACGCTTTACAAACACTTTGCCAAACGCTTTCAAACTCTATTTCAAACGCTTTCAAAGACTTTGCCGAACGCGTTTGGTGAAAGCCGAACGTTTTCAAACACTTTTCCAAACGCTTTCAAACACTTTACACTTTGCGCCAAACGTATGTGATACATGTACATGTACACTTGGTAATCTAATTCTAATGACAGGAATATTTTAACAAGTGTCAAAAACGCTTATCAGCACCTAAAAATCCCAACAACATGTGCATGCCTTCATTTATGGATAAGCCAAAAAGCTCTACTATGTGTATTTCACAATAAAGTTGAAATTATGTTTTTTCAAAAAAAAAAAAAAAAAAAATTATCTAACAATTTGTACATGTATCACTTACAATGCATGTGTATATATTGTCGGCTATATCATTGTTTTCTTGTTTGCGTGACAAATTGCAACTGGTTTATGCCTGTGATACAGTCGAAAACGCAACAAAAGCTACCTTCTAAGATGTACACGACACTACCCACTGAATTTGCTTCAGTGGACGTCAGCCAGTCAATCTGAATTTTTTTCACCAGCTGGGTGGGGTCGGGGGGGGGAGGGCTCCCCCAGAAAATTATCAAAAATAGATGCTCTCATATGCGTTTTCCTGGCATTTGCCACTGCATTTTCATATGGACTATTTGGATTTTCAGGGATGCAAACTTCACTAATCTGCGCACCACAAATCAAATTCTGCTTTATATCTGATTGAAATTAACATGAAATGAAGAAAAGAAAAAATTAGTCAGTGACATATTATTCCTGGAAATATGTATTTGTCACCTTTACCTGCTAATATTTATATCGTTACTGGTAATCAACAATATTATGACATGGTCATACCTAATTAAGGAAGAAAATAAGTATAGGTAGAAAAAAACAAATAATATGCCTACATTAACAGGTTTCACACTTCATTTATTATAAAGTTACAGATCTTTCAGTAGCAAGTATACCAAGTCGCTATCATACTTTTTCTGAAAGTGAAGTTCTTGAAAAAAGGCTAACTTTTAAAATTTCGAATGGAAATACAGAAGCACCTCAATTTAAGTATTGTTTGGCTTACTTAGCCAAGCAATAGAATTAGCTCCAGTGGAGTAAGCCAGGCGATACTCCATTGGTCCTTGGAGTAATTATATATATTTTAATTGAAAATTAGGAACTATTTTGGAGTAAATTTATTTGCAATATCATGATCAGTTCATGAATCATGATATGATCATGATATTGTCTATGGATTTACTCCGAAACAGTTTTTGAAAGATGAAGTATTCATGACATCTTAAATGAAGAATTAAGTCTTTAATTAATATTAGTTGAATTAGACACTTGGGTAAACATATTTGGATCGTGTTTTATATAAATATGTATAGCCTACAATGCTGGATAAGTGCACATTTACATGTAGGTACATCATATATTGCTGGACCTGTTGAAAATACGTTTGGAGATTCTTCAGCATTTAAATGGAAGTGTTTGAAATGCATAGTGTTTGAATGCATTTGTGAAAGTGTTTGAAATCGTTCGGGTAATTGTTCAACGCGTTTGGAGAAGTGTTCGGTAGCTTTGTGAAAGTGTTCGAACGTTTTGTAAAAGTGTTTGAGATTTTTCCCAAACGCTTTCCAAACGCTTTCCAAACACATTCCAAACACATTCCAAACGTTTTCAAACGTTTCCAAACACAAGTCAAACACCAGCAAAACGCTAAAAAAGCGTTTGGTTGTTAACTTTTAGACGGGCGTAACTGTAGATAATTATATGAGTAGAAACCTGAGGGCAAAGAAAATTTATTATCACCCTGATCTTCGACACTCTTCTGTCGGGGGCTGATCTAAAACAGTTTTCCATGGCTGGACCTTCTTAACTTTATAACCAGATGCTAAACAACTATCAAGCTACAGATGCACCACCTAGGACTTACAGGAGCATATGGAGGCTGTTATTATAGCATTTTGCTGATCAGTATAACTGGAAGTTTACATCATGCACCAAGGCTTCTTTTATGAAGCACTAACAAAAGGTCCAGCCACCAACAAAATTTGGACCATTTTATTTTAAGCACATACAATAATCGTTTTGCTGTGTTCGGCTCACCCACACCAATCACGCTAATTATGAATAAGTTTCAAGCTAGCAAGTGAAGCTGTGTTTTGATTACTGTTCTTCCTTCCTTACCTCTTTCTTTTTACCCCTCAGCTCGAATGGACCTGGGGGTATTGATATATCTTGCGTCAGTGTGTGAATCCTTGCGTGCGTCCATGTGTCCCTTTTTCTTGTGCCCTATTAAAAAAAATCGTTTTTAGTTGATCACACACTTTGAAGTTAACTTAAAGTTCGAAGGGCAATGAGTTTGGCCTAATTATGAGGTCACCTACCTCAATTCTCTATGGATTTCTTGCACGCAATATCAGGAGAACTTTAATTCCTAGGATCATGAAACATTTACGGATAATCACCCTTTCAAGCTCTTCGTCAAGTTTGAAAGACAGATCGCCCTCTCAAAAGCTGAGTCCAAGTTTGGAGGTGAGTCACTCTGACTCAATTATAAGGTCAGTCGGGTGAATTTGCTTCGACATTCTTGCACATTATATCATGGGAACTAGATTCCTTTTTTGGGTGGCTGAAGGGTTTTAAGGCATTAGCTATGAAGTTTTCTTTTATTGGTCCAAGTTGGCCTTTTGCTGAAAAAAACATGTCACTTCTACAGAACGAATCCCCGACACGTCCAAATTCGACCACCATATTCCTTTATTGAGTATGTACCTTACACATGTCTCATAAAGCTAAAAAAAAAAAAAAAAAAAACAAGAAAAATACAATTACAACAAGTTTTACCAGCCATATGATATAACACACGAAGTCGAAACATTTGCCAAATATTAAGCATGGTTTAACTTTAGGACAATTAAGCCTACATGCGCGAACTCGCGAAATGTACACGCGAAAGTGATGGCAAACACATTCTAAGTTAAATTTGCATGACGCGTGTCACATTATCCTTATATTTACGTCAGGCTAAATGCATGAATTCTAAACCGAAATTGGAATAATTTACAATGTCTAAGAACACGCGAATTTGTATTAATCTTAACTTCGCGACCACAAGAAAATACATAGCTAATATTCCACTCAAGCAATTTTACGTCCCATGAGAGAAAAGGCATAATACATGTCGCATGTCCGCAAAATTAGTTAACGTACTAGACAATATTTTACATAGAAAAGCTCTTCAAAATGCAGTCGAGTCATGAGCATATATGATAAGCAACTTCTAGTGCATCTGCGCACATGCATATCTTTGCAATATGTGGGCACAATTAATCAGCAAAACTTCAGCGCCAAAAACAACAGAACGTAAGCGACGCAGAACATTTAATGCACAGGTAAGACATTTGTACCAAATCCTGCGTTCAAGTTATTTGAATACGCTAAATGCATTATGTACGCGCTCATACAAATTGTCTGCCGGTGCGAGTCATGTGCACACAAATATAAATTCAATTCTACTGTCGCATTTATATCTCTATATCGCTGCGATAATGCAAAGAACGAAGACAAGCTAAAACTTACAAAACGTGTATGGCGGTCTAATGGGCAGTAGACAGTAACATGGCATAGCAGGAACAAAACCATTGCTTATATGGGAGACAAAACCACGAGTCCCTTGTGACTGGTGTGGCTGGCTTGACAAGGCCGCCCATGGTACGTGTACCAATATGCTATGATAAGGCATGAATATCAGAGCCACATGTGAAGGACGTCTGTCCTGGCTCAGCGAAAAGAGGGCTCTGAAAGAAAGCGAGAAAACCGGTCCCGCGGGTAAAAATAAATGCGGCGATTGAAAACAATGATTCAATTGGCCACGTTGTGTCAGAGGAGTTCCCCTCATAAATAAAAGACGTGTTAAATATTAGTACAGTCACGGTACAGGAGATGTCACTGCAATAACTTTTATACCTTACAAAAGAGCACCTTGACAAAAATAAATAAATAAATCAACATTTTCAGTAAGTGAAAATGACAGTCCCCTCCGCTGGATTCTCATGATCCAGGAAAAACCCAATGAAATAATGACAAGAAAACCCCAAATGTTAAGTTAACATCGGACGTAATAATTATCATGGGGTAATGTAATCAAAGCCCGAGACCTCTGGTGTATAACAAAGCAAATACCGAAAAAATGCACCCGAGCTTTAACCATTCGCTTCACAAACACAGTGAAGCATGCGAAAATGAAGATAACAATTTTATCCGCATACCCGATGCAAAAAAATGGATATTTTGACCGCTCATGAACACAAACCTCCTTGCGTCGACTGTAGTATTAGCAATAGCATGACATAAAATTGCCATTACCAAACTAATTAGGCACCCAAGACCCTCCTGAGATATACCCAAGTGACTGGCAATCCCAAAGGGGAAAACCGTCCGAATCACTCCTACATAACATGATCACCGCATGCTTGAGTGATCAAAACCAATAATGGCATCGACTCGGCAAGCGAACGAATGAACAGCAGTATCTTCAAAAACTACATGGCTCAAGACAAGATTACGGTAGCTTAAATACTAGATGATTTACCCAGCAAGGGGAATGCTTTATTTATTTGTCATTTTGGGAGTCACAATCCAACTCCAATCGAACAAGTCGAGTAATTGGCCTATGTAATTCAGTAACTCGTGTCTTGAGAATGGCCGAGCGCACTCTACCATCCCGGCCGACAAAAATCTCCTTGACAATAGCAAGGGGCCATAGATTCCGTGGTAAAGATGCTTCAACTATCATGACTAATTCCCCGACTTTAATATCTTTGGTGGGTACTCTCCACTTGGACCTTCTATGCAGTTCGGGAAGATACTCACGTACGAAGCGAGACCACCACTCACGTGCCAGGAACTGCACGTAACGCCACCGCCTACGGTAAGCATCTGCAGCCGAGCCTTCACAAGGAGGCTGGTAAGCATCATGTTGGAATACCAAAATACTGTTCGGAGTCAATGGAGTAAGATCTCTGGGATCATCGCTGAGTTTTGCCAGGGGCCGGCTGTTAACTATGGATTCAGCCTCACAGAATGTGGTCACTAAGATTTCGTCAGTGAGGTGACTCGCGTTGGGCAAGGTGGCTGGAAGACTCGCTTTATCAATCCTACTAATCTCTCGAAAAAACCACCAAAATGTGGTGCATGAGGTGGGTTAAATGACCATTCAATGGCTCGCGCAGCTGCATATGGTTGTAAATTGCGCTTGGAAAAACGTAAGAAAGCATCACGGAGCTCACTCTCAGCTTTCAGGAAATTCCTTCCGTTGTCGCTGTAAATTTTGACAGGCAGCCCTCTGCGTGCTACAAAGCAACGGAATGCATTTAGGAAGGATTCAGCGTCCAGGGAATACAGCATCTCTATATGCACTGCTCTACTGGACATGCACGTAAATATACATCCATATCGCTTCCTCTGTGAACGATATTGCTTTGTGATGTACGGTCCAAAAGCGTCCACACCGATAAAACTAAAGGCTGGACAATTAGCCTGTATGCACTCTTGCGGTAAATCAGCCATTATCTGTGATGCTGGCTTACCGAACATTTTTTTTACACGGGACACACCTGTGCAAAATATGTTTGATCAATTTGCGAGCCTTGACTATCCAGTACTTAGCTCTGATCAAGGATAGGGTCCATTCAGTACCCAAAATGTCCGCAGGCATGATAATTTCTGACAGTTGCTGTGACCACTGGATGTTTATGAGGAAGTATTATAGGATGATGTCCTGTCCTGCCCCCCAATCTCAGCAATCCATCAGTATCCAGGAATGGATTCAATGCCAATATGGAACTTGATTTACGTAAACTCCTGCCATTAGCAAGATCTTCCATCTCTTGTGCATATGTTTGCATCTGAACGTGCTTGAACAACAAGACACGCGACGCATTGAGCTCTGCTGCTCGCAAAGGTCCTGTAAAACCATCATGGTTACGTTTTAATTTTTGCAGTACAAATCTGCGCAACCAAGCAACAGATTGCAGCATGTTTGTCATTGACGAGTAATGTTCTGAAATTCGCTGTAACCAATTTTGATGTGATTCAGTTACACTGGAGAGGGTAATCTTGACTTCAGGGTCATTTTCTGGGACAGGGAACAGCAGTTGATCCCCATGTAACCAGAATGAAGCATGCTCAGACAACCAGGATGGACCATATTTCCAAAACTGAACTGTGCGCTCACGTGACAATGAGCCATACTTTGTAAGTAGATCAGCAGGGTTGTCACGTGAAGAGATGTGATGCCAAGAACTGACATTTGTGAGAGATCGTATCACACTAACTCGGTTTTCAACAAAGGTGCGAAATCTACGAGACTCATTCGATATATAGCCTAACACAATCGTGGAATCAGTCCATAGATACACTGGCACACATTTTAGGCCCAATTCAGAACACAGAATAGAATATATTCTGGCGCCCTTCACAGCGGCTTGTAGCTCGAGACGCGGGATTGAGCACTGTTTCGTCGGAGCCACGTGACCTTTGCTCATAATGAGATGACAAGATATCTCACCTTTGGTGTTGATGGACCTGAGGTAAGCACATGCGCCATATGCTGATTCACTGGCATCAGTGAATATATGATACTCATAGTATCCATTGTCGAAAGCAAACTGCTTGATGCACCGTGGAAAACTGAAATGTTGTAAATTGCTTAATGACTCGGTCCATGAGCGCCACCTACTAAGCATTTCATCTGGCACAGGAACATCCCATCCAAGTTTCAGACGTGTGGCACTTTGAAACAACAATTTCCCAGGTAACACCCAGGGCGTAACCAGGCCAAGGGGGTCAAAAATAGACGACACAAAGCTCAGCATTGTGCGGCGAGTAACTTCACCTGGCTTGGCATCTTGTACATGAAAGAAAAATAAGTCTTCATGGACATTCCACTTTATACCAAGCGTTTTTCCCACAGACTGTGAGGAAAAATCATGCACTTCTTTTGCACGTTGAGCAATAGGAATTTCATCCATCAGTTGCTTATCATTTATGGCAAACTTCGTCAACTCAAATCCACCTGTCTCTAAAACTGCAGGGACTCCTATGATAATTCTGTGGGCATCCTCCTTACAGGATATGGAGCAAGTGAGGTCATCGACGTACATACTCCGTAAGATGGCCTCTCTTATTAGAGGATCCACATTTGGATTATCAAAGACCGTTCTTCGGAGAGCATAAGCACTCGAGCTTGAGCACCACACTCCGCCAAAAAGATGGGTTGTCATACGCAGGTGGACCAGTTTACCGTCTTTAATCCACAGAAAGCGAAGGGCATCCCGATCATAAGATGGGCTTCTGACCTGGGAATACATTGCCGAAATATCAGCTTGAACAGCGTAACCATGGAGACGGAAGCGCAGCAAAACAAAAAGCAGCTTGTTTATCAGATCTGGTCCCTGAAAACAACGTTCATTCAGTGAACGTCCTTCGAAGCTTGCAGCGCAATCGAAAACAACCCGAATCTTATCGGGCTTGTTTTGATTTATGACACAGTGATGGGGTAAGTACCAAATGCGCTCAGCATTATCGACAGACCCAGGATCAACATATTCGGCATATCTATCGTCCAACAACTTGCCTATTTCTTGATCATACCTTTCATACAAGTTCTCACGATGAAGGCGTTTGATCAAGTTATCCAGACGCTTTTTTGCAAGGGAAAAATTGTTGGGGAGACCCTCGCTCCGATCCTTCCATGGAATCGGTAGTTCATAGTGGCCCTCTGTCTTAACACAGGTTTGATCCCACAGACTGATGACTTCCTTATCTTGTATGGACATTTGAGGCCTGTCCATGCCTTCATTTTCCAAGTGCCACAAGCGCTCAATACCCCCCAATGGTACGTTATCAGATCTCGCATCTGCAATGACAGGTGCTGCTGAAATGAAGTTGCAAATAACAGCATTACTAGCAGCATTCAGATTATCAGTCTGTCCTTGAATTGTCCAGCCAAATTTGTATCGAATGGCAAAGATTGAGCAAGAACCATCACCCCTACGTGATTCTAAGGGGAAAAGGCATTCTGAGAAATCTTGACCAATCAAAATATCAACATTGTCACAACCGATATTTGCAGACAGGTCAAGATCGCGTAAATGCGGATACTTGCTTTGGTCTAAGAAAGCAGGAGCCACAGGGATGTTTTCAACAACCTTCACACCCGAAATCAACATGGATTCATTTCCAGCTGAAATCTTCATGCCGACATGCTTTGATCTACATGATGTAGTACCACTCATTGTCTTAAGGACATAGCTTGAAATAGGCCCTTTCAGATTTAACCTTTTAGCCAAAGATTCCGTGCAGAACGAATTGGACGAAAAACTGTCAAGTGCCATTTTAACATCCAATGTATCATTCACACGGACTTGAACAATGGGCATGAACGTGGTGTTAGAAGACACAGCATGGTTGGTGGCGAAAACACGATCCACGTGTATGAAGCTCGAATGTTTGAGCCCACAGACAAAGCAAGTGTTTTTCGACTTGCAGTCAACCGTGGCATGGTTATCACGCAGGCAGTTATTAAATAACTTATTCCTACGGACAAACTCAATACGGTCAACAACTTTCAGGGCTCGAAATTCAGGGCAACGCATAATTGAATGCAAAGACCTGCACATCTTGCATGGAGTAGTGCATCGTGGTGCTTTCCTATCACGGACCTCACGAGATGTATCAGATTCTGTTACATCTGTAACCAAAGAATGGCTATCATTTGCACGACCGTTTTTCTTACCTCCTTTTTCCTTCACAGCCTGCTGCAGCTGTGCTGCATGTGAGCTAACTTGCTTCCTTAACGAATAGCGCTCAGCTTTAGCCGCTGATCCACAAACAGGATCGTTCATGTCGTCCGCAATTTCCTTTACAAATTTGACTAGGTCTTCAAACTTCAGATAAGAGTCTGATTCACGCCTGCATTTGCATTCATTTTTCGACCACTTGTTTTGTGCGAAAATTGGAAGACGCGCCACAATATCAAAAATGATGACCTGAGCGTTCACTTGATCTAATGCACCAAGACTTCTCAAAACATCAAGAGCGTTACGCAGCTCGTGGCTCAAAAGACGCATGTCATGCGCCGATTATGCGGCTTTATGTTTACGCAGATCTTTTATAATGCTCTCTGTCACCAAGTGCTTTGACCCGTACAACTCTTTAAGCGTGTCGAGTGCGCGCTTATAGCCTTCAGCGCCACCTACAAGCTGTGAAGATTGAATAGCCAAACGTGCATTGCCACTGACATATTGCAAGAGACGCGCAAGCTTACTGTCTGGATCTTGAATCCATTTATCTACATTTGCTTTAAATGCCCTGATAAAAGAATGATATTTCAGGGGATCACCTTAAAAAGTTTCAAGTTCGACCTTAGGCAGACTAAGCAAGTTTAGCATATCATTATTTGTTTGGTCATGACTCGATGCAGCTAATGGAACACTGTCACTCGTCTGTGCTGAAATATTGAGACTCGTTTCATGCCTAAACGCTTTAGCTCGGGACAAAGCATCAACATAGTTTTTCTGAACTGCAAAAAAATACTCGTCATGATCAACATCATTTTGGTCTTTACCAACAACAGCTTCATGGCATAATGAAAAGTCACTGAATGCCTTCTTCAACTGCTCAATGACACCTGGCACAGATGAGACGTCATCCTCCTCAGCAATTACCTGGTTAAGTTTATTACAAAAACGAGTAACCTTAGCTTTGGATTGCTTACGAGAAGCCTTACACTCTTCTAAAGTAGCCATGCTGTCAAAACACAGCATACAGATACAGGCAATTATCAAGATGTGCATACCGCGACAGTCAGATCACACATGACACCACAACACAGTCAATAATTATCGCGCACTGGGCGATGTGCTGAAACTGGTGCCTCCGTCCACGCGACCACTCCACAGCGACCTTCCTGGACAATGAATAGAGTCTCTCCACGCGCAACGCCACGATCCTTGACAATAAAGAGAACTTCCGATTCTCCCAGCGGTGATCCTTTGACAAGGAGGTACACGTTTTCTTTATAAACATGTCACTTCTACAGAACGAATCCCCGACACGTCCAAATTAGACCACCATATTCCTTTATTGAGTATGTACCTTACACATGTCTCATAAAGCTAAAAAAAAAAAAAAAAAAAAAAAACAAGAAAAATACAATTACAACAAGTTTTACCAGCCATATGATATAACACACGAAGTCGAAACATTTGCCAAATATTAAGCATGGTTTAACTTTAGGACAATTAAGCCTACATGCGCGAACTCGCGAAATGTACACGCGAAGGTGATGGCAAACACATTCTAAGTTAAATTTGCATGACGCGTGTCACATTATCCTTATATTTACGTCAGGCTAAATGCGTGAATTCTAAACCGAAATTGGAATAATTTACAATGTCTAAGAACACGCGAATTTGTATTAATCTTAACTTCGCGACCACAAGAAAATACATAGCTAATATTCCACTCAAGCAATTTTACGTCCCATGAGAGAAAAGGCATAATACATGTCGCATGTCCGCAAAATTAGTTAACGTACTAGACAATATTTTACATAGAAAAGCTCTTCAAAATGCAGTCGAGTCATGAGCATATATGATAAGCAACTTCTAGTGCATCTGCGCACATGCATATCATTGCAATATGTGGGCACAATTAATCAGCAAAACTTCAGCGCCAAAAACAACAGAACGTAAGCGACGCAGAACATTTAATGCACAGGTAAAACATTTGTACCAAATTCTGCGTTCAAGTTATTTGAATACGCTAAATGCATTATGTACGCGCTCATACAAATTGTCTGCCGGTGCGAGTCATGTGCACACAAATATAAATTCAATTTTACTGTCTCATTTATATCCCTATATCGCTGCGATAATGCAAAGAACGAAGACAAGCTAAAACTAACAAAACGTGTATGGCGGTCTAATGGGCAGTAGACAGTAACATGGCATAGCAGGAACAAAACCATTGCTTATATGGGAGGCAAAACCACGAGTCCCTTGTAACTGGTGTGGCTGGCTTGACAAGGCCGCCCATGGTACATGTACCAATATGCTATGATAAGGCATGAATATCAGAGCCACATGTGAAGGACGTCTGTCCTGGCTCAGCGAAAAGAGGGCTCTGAAGGAAAGCGAGAAAACCGGTCCCGCGGGTAAAAATAAATGCGGCGATTGAAAACAATGATTCAATTGGCCACGTTGTGTCAGAGGAGTTCCCCTCATAAATAAAAGACGTGTTAAATATTAGTACAGTCACGGCACAGGAGATGTCACTGCAATAACTTGTATACCTTACAAAAGAGCAGCTTGACAAAAATAAATAAATCAATCAACATTTTCAGTAAGTGAAAATGACATAGGGGTTCTTTCCAGCCATTTGCACCCCCCCCCCCCTACCACCCACCCCACACCCTTCGGCTATGCCCTT